>SRPQ01000010.1:0-104061 GCA_018360075.1 Claviceps cyperi
AAAAAGGGCGGATTCTCCGCCTTGTGGTGTTGTGCTTCGTTGTGTGGGCTTGTGCCCCCACATCCGAAGCACACACCAATCAGCGTGCGCTCACTACACTGTCCTTATGCCCCACTTCTATCCGGCGATTCCAACAATACCAAATATCGAGACGTTCAATTGATTAAGCTTTCGTAATTCTATAGACTTGCTTAATTATACATTTTTGACATTTTAAATGGCCAGATTGCGGAAAAGTGAAATAAATAGGTGTGGTGATCCAAAATGGGTCCAATTTGGCGTTTCGCGTTATTCACTTGGTGGGGCTGTAGCCTCCTTTGTCCCACGGATGTGGACAGCCTAGATAGATCATCATCATTTTTCCCACACCTCACATAAGGGCTAAGGACGGTAATTCCTCGGTCTCACTTGATTCACGGCATCGTCTGGGCTGGTGTACTTGAAACTTGCTCGTGTTTGATGATGAATCCTTTTGACTTTACTTCCTGACACCACTCAGAAGGCAGCTCGTTCAGCACCCGGTGTCTTGTGGTTGTCGAGGGAGACACATTGGAGTTCTCTTGTAATGTCTTGTTGTCAGATTGCACATTATTCTCAGAGTTGACTTTGGAGCAAGGGGGGGGGAGTGTTAGAATCTGGCTACGAAAGGTTGTGTCACGTGATCCTCAGTCTGTCGGGTATATAGTTACCCGGATCTCTCTCCAGTTCTGATTATATAGTTGCTCCTTCAATCAACCTCTTCACTTATGATCCTCACTTCAAACAAAGGGAGCATCGCCTCTGGGGATGACAAGAAGACGTCACGCTAGTTTTCTCGAAAATGGGGAGTTTTCGGACTGTCCAGTCCTGTGTATCATGTATGTAACCTGAGGTAGGCATTATCGAGGTTTTCAATCGCGACTTCAAGTTAAAGAAAAAGCAGGGATCCAATCCGCGTAATAGGCCCAATATGGCGGTTTGCAGGACTCAAGAGAAGTGATCCTAATCAATTTCACCTGCATGGGACATGAAAACGTTGAAGATAAAAGACATGCCTGCCAGTCTCCAGTACAACTGAACGTCTGATTGAATGAACAGCCGTTCATCACTTTCTTGAACAAAAATATAAGAGAGCATCCACGCGAACAGACCTTTACACCACAGTCCACACAATCTTTTCCCTTGATCGTTTTTATAAAACAACCAATAAAAGCGATCATGTTTCTGACCTCGGTTGTTACGCTCGTCGTCGGGGCCCTCAGCTGCGTCTCGGCCGCGCCGGCCGCAGCCGCCGAGCTCATGCAACTGACGCCCAGAGGTTCATGCAACGATGGCCTCTATTCCTCCTACTGGGCGAACTACATGAACACCAGGTACAGTTGCGGTGTCGGAGGGCATTATGACTTGTCGTGGGGGAACGGCGGTAACGTCGTTACGGGCAGAGGGTGGAAACAAGCCAATCCCAGGTAAGCGACTCTTCTTCTCATTCATTTCATGAGATTCCGTATATACCTAGGTCGAAGAGCGTGCTCTTTGCAATCACACTGTTGTCAAAAAAAAACACTCGAGTTCTTCCTCCTCAATATCTGTATCGCTTCGAATCGTCGTCCGGGTCTCGTGCTAACTACTTACGTCTGTCTCTCTTTCAACAATTCAGGAATGTAACCTACTCCGGCTCCTGGCAGTGCAACGGGAACTGCTATCTGTCTGTCTACGGCTGGACCATAAATCCACTCGTCGAGTACTATATTGTCGAGAATTACGGCACCTACAACCCATCTGCTGAGGCCCAGAAACGCGGCCAAGTCACGGTCGATGGGTCCATTTACGACATCTACACCAGCATGCGATACAACCAGCCCTCTATTCTCGGCACGAGCACGTTCCATCAGTACTGGTCTATTCGGCGTAATAAGCGCGTAGGTGGCACTGTGTCGACGGGCGTACACTTCAATGCTTGGAGGTCTCTTGGCATGCCGCTCGGAACATATGACTACATGATTGTTGCGACAGAGGCATTCCACAGCTCTGGCAGTGTTTCTATTACTGTAAGTTAGACAAGGGGCTCAACGTTCAAGTAGGCGCAAAGCAAGCTGGCCTTGCTGCGTTTAATCTCTCTTTTTTTGGTTTCTCTACACCGTGCTACCTCGCGAGAATTCGAGGTAGTCAGTTTGCTGTGTGTATATGCCTATCTCCTAGTTGAGAAGAAACATTGAGAAGCCTGCATCTCACTTTGTACTGGGTAACCTTGTTCATCATCGTGTCTCAGGCTCTCAGCCATCAAGTACAATCTCGGATACATGTGTACATGTCTAGTCGCATCACGAGTTACCCAAGTGCCCGTATTGTGGGACCCGACTGCCGTATGGTGACACGACAGTTTGATCATCTGGGCTCCGATTTCTCGCGACCTTCTCCTGTCGTTTCGGTCTGTAGACAGAGCACGACACTGCGAAGGCTGAGGATCCCAACATTGTGGCGGTGGCATTCGATCTGATTTCTTAAGTAGATAAAACTTCCTTGTACGCTTCCCCTAGGAACGCTTTTGTTCAACGAGCGCTTGGCTTTCTTTCTCGGGGTTGTGTCCCCTTCAAGGCATCGCGCTCGGAACTCTTGGACCAGAAGGGAGTCCAATCCGCTGTATGACACGCCCACCTCTACCAAATGCACGAAGATTGGCAAGCGAGGCGATAGTTCTCCCTGCTATAGGCCGAGTTATAGGCCGAAGTGTATGACGATATTCACCAGGATATTCGCCATGTGGTATCTGGTATTCTGCGATGCCAAGTTGTACTGGTGCTGGACTAAATGCCCTGGGGTCGAACTTTCAGCGGCCTGGGACGCTAATTCCTTCCCAATTCAGCCACGATACTGTAACTACATGTACAGTAAGTACATAGTAGGGCGGGCATTGGCTCACTGTGCGCCCAGTTGCATCATCAACTTCCAGGACGTCTCTCTCTCTCCATGTTCACGCAACAAACTCGGGCATCAATCGCGCATTCCCCGCAGTCTTTGCCCCCCCTGCTCACGGGAACCACGTCAATTGGACTTCCGCAATGTCGACCTTCAATGGTCTCGTTTCTGAGTTTCCGGATATCAGGAGTAAGCAAGCATGCCCAGGTCGACCCTGGCCATGCTTCATTGCGTTGCGAGCTGACTCTTTTCTAGTCGACTTCTTCCGAAGACACCCAGATCGGACACCACCCCTGGCGTGCTTTCTGAGCCATGTACACAGTGATCATCTCGCTGGACTGGAATCCTTACGCTCTCCATTGTTGGTCCTTTCCGCGCATGGCTGCATTATGTGGGAAGTTCTGACGAATGTAGCGTGTACTGTTCTCCGGCAACAAAAGAGATTCTGCTGCGACTGGAGAAGTACGCATGCCGCATTGATTATGCCCGAGGAGTTCTGGAGGCCAGGCAACAAACTTACAAACATCTTCGAAGAGTACTGGTATGTCAATGAAAGTCTTCAAGATCAAGGTTCCACCGTTTCTTCGCTCGCGCTCAAGCTGCAATCGCAATAGAAAGCTCTTCCTTTGGAAACTCCAACAACGATGGAGTTGAAACCTGGATACAAGGTTCAGGTAACGCTCTTTGATGCAAACCATTGTCCAGGTTCTACAATGTTTCGTACGTCATAACGTTTCCAGATTTCTCGCATAGTGCTCCATCTTACATTGAGAATATAGTTATTGAGGGGCAAGGGAAGGCTATTCTCTACACTGGAGACGTTCGTGCCGAGCCATGGTTTGTCAATTCGATCGCCCGCAATCCGACCATTGTTGAGTACACTCATGGCCTCAGGACCCTGGATAAGCTGTACCTTGACACGTCTTTCATTGACGATACTCCGTTTCAAACGAAATCGGAGGGTATCGCCGAACTTCTCCAACAAGTGAAGAAGTATCCACCTGATACAATATTTCATTTTCAGGCATGGACATTCGGCTACGAGGAAGTCTGGGTTGCATTATCAAAGGCCTTGAAATCACGTGTAAGGCTCTCGAGACTTCCACTCGGCTACGTTCGGGATGCTGATTTCAAAAAGATTCATGTGGACGCATACAAATTTAAGATATTCCAGTCCTTGAACAGCCGCTCTACCGACACTCCCTTCTCTGCCGACTGTCATCTTACAATTGGCGCTGCCGCCCTAAATGGACACATGTGTGGCAATAGCCAACATCCGGGTTGTCTCACATTAGACCAGGATGTGCGCATACATAGTTGCGAGAAGGCAAACATGTGCTCGGTCGCTAAGCAACCCAAGGTTGTGTCTATCAGGCCCGTCGTCTTTCGCCAGTCCAATGGACACTCAATCATGGAAGCGGGTGTGGGCGGTGGCGGGAAGGACTTTTCTCGGGAAGCCGAATTGAATTGGATTGCAAACAATGACGTTGACGAATTCCTTCAATCGTGAGATTTTAAACACAGTTCCCCGTTATTTTTCTGGCTAACGCATGCCAGACTACCCGATGACACTTTTATGGATAATGGAATGAAAGAGGAAGTCAGGGCTGCATTGCAAGCCGAGGTTGCCAGTGGCCGCCAGTTTTCTCTGAGAATGACCATCGACAAGTTTGACGATCAGTTGTCAGCAGGTTTGAAAGATGCACTATTTTCCCTATGCGATCATATACGTCATGGGTCCTCAGATGCTGTTAGCGAACAAGATAGTAAAACGAGGGTTGACGGGTTGCCAAAAGTGATCCTTTTCCCGTTCGCACGGCATTCTTCCTACCAAGAGCTCTGCCATTTGACGAGCATTTTTAGGCCAAAAGACGTCTGGCCATGCACAGTAGATCGGAGATGGAAGGATCGAGGTAAAGCAGTAAAAAAATTGTAGAAATGCCAAGATCAAAGAATCACTAATTGTAACCCTGCGGGATTTATTTTTAGGCGCGAGCATCCAGTCGTTATTCGGTCAATTCTGTTCTGGACAGATATTTGAGCATGACCAAGTCATGGCCACAATTCCTACGAATCATGACATTCCGCCAACCCAGGATCGAAGCCTGCCCGAGCCTGGTTCTCAAGAGAGCTCCAATGCATCTCATCGGACGCCGGTTGCCGATCCAGCCGTACCTGTCAGCACACTCCACGCAGATCAAAATCGGCATGACAGGTCAATGATGGAGCCGTCAGTGCATGCTGACATCCCGCCAACTAAGAAGGCCATGCTAGGTTATGAGGTAATTCCGCATGCGCGCGATGAATCATTTTGCATTGTCAATCAGGGTGAATCCGTGCCTCAAGAACGAGCCAATGGCGTTCCTGCGTTATCGTCGATGAATAGGCCATGTGCCGTGCCACACGACGGCGACGACGACAAGGACAGAGAAGCCAGCGCTTCTCAAGTGAAAGGCGAGCAGGTCTCCCAGAAGATGATGACATCCACAGATTCTGTTTCACTGTCGGACCAAGGCTTATCGCGCTACGAAGCGTACCAAGCCATGCTTAGCAACAGCGCCGGAACTGGATCATGGATGCCAATAAGTCTGCTTTCGACCGACGCCAACCACGGGGCTACAGATACTGAGCTTTGAACATACAACACATGGTCCGTCCCTCCAGAACGGAGCTCGTAAGCCAAGCCCTGGTCACAAGCGGGCGAGAAAATGTGTCGCCGTCAATATGTATATGTTGGCTCTCGGGCTATGTGGTTATTGTGCAACCGCATACCACATACACCGCTCTTATCCCAATTCACTGTATTATGCAGCCCCTCCTCCCCAGCTCTTGAACCCGTGTACGGTGTAACAGCAATAAAGGTTCACTGGACTTGTTTTCGTGAGTTACAACCAACGCACGGTTGTGTTGTGTAGCCAAAGAAAAAGGATAAAAGGCGCTTGCCCTGGACAGCGGAGGGGGAATCAACAGACGTTCTCTTGATATTTTTTGCCCCATGTGGTCCACGCGAGCTCACATCTCCGCCCTTCATACAGTGTCCACCGATTTATAGCAATCGCTACCGGTGTCGCCAATAGTCCGATGAATTCATTGCACATAATCAGTGAGCAGAGAAGGTAGTCAAGCGCAGCTTGTGGGCACATCGGCTCAAACTCCGTGCACACTACCATTGCCAAGCAGTTCTGTTGCGAGGAATCATACGAGTTACACGTGATCATGGACATGTTGGAGTCTATCAGTCCACCGGCCTTTCGCCAGTCCGCGTTGTACTTGCTGCTTCTTCCTCTTGTATACTGCAGTTATGTGCTTCTGATCCGTCGCCACATCGATGAGGGAATTCCCAAAGCGGAGAATGAGCGAGGCTGGATTTCGATCTTCCAATCCAAGTTCTGGGTCGAATCACGCCGACGATCAGTCAACTCTGCCTATATCAAGGCAAGTACACATGCGGCTTCTCATGTGCAAAACAATGCCGCCCACGCTGTTGGGACATGACTGACCATGCCATAGTATGGGAAGAAAGGTGAGGCATTCATTTTGCCTCGATTGTTTCCGTGGAAGCACGATGTCGTGATCCCTCAGTCTCAGATTCGCTGGCTTCTGGACCAACCGGATTCCGTTGTTTCGGCATTTGAAGCGCACCAACGAGCTCTGTTCTACGGCTATACATTCTTGGACCATGGAAACGCCAAAGAATCCTTCTCAAACCGGGTCATACATCGGTTCGCCGCACGACACACACGCTCCATGATTCCGGGTTTGGGCGAGGAAGTGGCCTTTTCTATGAACAAAGCCTTGGGCCATGTTGGAAGCGAATGGACCACCGTGAACTTGTGGGATTTCTGGATGCGTGTCGTTCCTATTCCGACGAGCTTGCTGATTGCAGGGTCAAAGACATGCCGTAACGAACGACTCAACAAAAGCATAGTCGATTTTGTCGGGGCTGCTATTCGAACGCAGTTGACTCTGCGCCTGGTGCCAACGGTGCTTCAACCGCTCATTGGCCGTCTGGTTACAATACCCAATCGCCGCCACTGGAAGTCCATGTGCGGTGTTGTCATGCCCACAATCAAAGAACGCTTGCTCAGCATGACGAAGCAAGCGGAGGGTTGTCCAGGCTTCGAGGCATATGTTCCACCTGAGGACTACATCACCTGGGTCATTCGACTGATCATTGCAGAAAACAGGACTGGCGAACTCAATCCCATCAAAGTTTCCAAGCGGTTGCTTCCCATTGCTTTCGCCTCGATTCACACTACCGTACTGACCTGTCATTCCCTCATGCTTGACTTGCTATCCACCGACCCCGAGCACCTTCTACTTGATGCGCTGCGTGAAGAAATAAAAGCCCATCGCCCCGCATCGGGGATATGGAACAAGGAGGCGCTGAGGAGTCTTGTCAAGGTCGATTCCGCGATCCGCGAGTCCCAGCGGCTGAACCCTTTGTCTTCAGCAATTGTAACGCGGGAGGTCGTCAGTGCCGGTGGACTGCACCATCCAGATCTGGGCTGGACGCTCGCGAAAGGTACATCCGTCATGGTCTACAATGAGGGCATCCAGCGCGACGAAGATGCTTTTGACGACGCGCTTCTTTACAAGCCATTCCGGTACACCAGCATGCAGGAAACGCACGATCGAGACGCACGGGGCGGGAGTAGAAAGACATTGGGCCAGTATGCAATGACCGCGACCAGTGAACAACATCTCCCCTTTGGTCATGGCAGACACGCGTGGTATGTTTGACCCCCATGTCAAGCCGTAAAAGCTTCCATGTGCGCTAATACTCGTTCATCAGTCCCGGTCGCTTCTTCGTGTCGTACGAAATCAAGATGCTTCTCGCGCATCTGCTAACCAATTACGACATCAAGATGCTGGACAAGCGCCCATTGACGACCTACGTTGGCTTGAACCCCATTCCACCGATCGGGGCATGTATGGAGATTCGAAAGAGGGACAATTGAGGCCCTGCCAATGTACCAACTTTGACATTGGCGTGTTCTTGTACATGTTTCTCTGCGAGCATGACCAACAACAACAAAACAACAAACAGCCTTGTGAATCGACTGCAGGCCAGCTACGTACAGATAGGTAGACAGGGCAATCATGAACATTCACAAAACGCACAGCAAATTCAAAACTATACCGCTTCTAACCTAAGCATGCATGCTAGCAATATATGTAGACACTCCAAAACAGCGAACCTCGTATCCGTAAATCAGGTCTCAGCCCCCCAACCCCAACCCCAGATGATCACCTCCCAAAAAGATCCCCCCCACAGACTCAGACTCATCCCTCTGCTTCAGCAGCTGCGCAATATCAACCCTCCCCCCCGTAATATACTTTTCACTCACGCCCAAATTAACCCTCTGACTCAACTCATGCCTCAGCTGGGCCTTCAAAGCCCCCATCTCGGCCTTTGTCAACGCCGTCGCCTCCTTCTCCTTGCGCCTCCGCCCACCACCTCTACTGCCCCCAGCCCAACCACTCGCCTCCGTGGCTTCGAATTCCTCAGAATCGTACTCCACGCCTAGTTCCTCAGCCGCGTTCCGCAGCCACGCGTCATTACTATGCGCTTTTTCCTTGGCCAACGCCGCATCGGTGATCTTCTTGGCCAGATCAAGACGCGGGCGAAGCCGGGACGCAATCTTCCTATCAATGGGCAGACTCTCAATCATGTGGTCTCGGTCTTGACTGCTGCTGCTGCTGCTGTGACCTGCCCCCGCGGCTTTCGCTGAGCGCCGCGCGTGGACTTTTCCAGCGAGACGCCTCGTGGGGAGGACTTCGTCGGGCGAACAGAGCAGGATACTTACGCCGCTTCTGTCTGCGCGGGCGGTACGGCCGGAGCGGTGGATGTATGCGTCTGCGGCGCGCGGCACGTGGTAGTGCAGGACCTGGTCTACGTCTTTGATGTCCAGACCACGGGCGGCCACGTCTGTGGCGACGAGGATAGCGTTGCGCGAGGCGGTGAATTTTTCTAGGGAGCGCAGACGCGCCTTTTGTATCATTTGTGAGTGCAGCGGGAGGGCGTTTTGGTTTAGGTTCTGCAGGAGGGGTGTGAGGCGTCGGACGGCGGAGATGGAATTCGTGAAGACGAGGGTGCGGCGGCCGGGGTTGAGGAGGAGGACGGTGTAGAGGTAGAGATCCTGTGAGGGAGTTGGTCAGTTCTATTATTCTAGAAGAAAATGGAATGGATTTGTCGAATGGATCGTCATGTGTCTCTTGGGTTTCAAGCAAGTGTGTTTTGGGAATTTTGCTTCATCGTCATCGTACCTTTTCCATCGCTCCGCATTCGATTAACCCCTCACGAAGCTTAGCAGCCATCCGCCCAATAGGATTCACATCAATGAATTTAGGCTCCCCCCTGAACTTGAGACACTTCATGAGATACGCCATCTGGTCATCTGCAGGGCCACCGCTACCGCCAGATTTAGAAGCCTTGGCGGCCTTGCCCGCCAGCTTGGTCTGAAGATCCTTTTCAAATGTTGCGGAGAAGACGAGGGTCTGTCGGTCTCTTGACTTGTTGCCACCAGCATCAGAAGAGGCATCAGAAGAGGCGTCTCTGTATCCGACCTCAGGTGTCTGCCTGTCGAGAGCCCCGATGATGTCTTCCGCCTCTTTAAACTGGCCGACTTTGAAGAGTCTATCCGCTTCGTCAATGACGAGGAACTGGATCTTGGTGAATTGTTTCTGGAGGCTGGCATCGCCGTCGAGGACTTCCCACAGTCGGCCGGGCGTTCCGATGACGATGTCGGCTTTTTGTAATTGTCGCTGCTGCTTCTGGATGCTGAGACCGCCCGTAACGACACAGACATACGGGGAAGACGCGGGCAGACCGTCGCAAACAGCTTTGATGTGCTCGCCAATCTGTTTGGCCAGCTCGCGTGTTGGGCTCAGAATGACTGCGAGAGGAGCCTTGGGCTTGTTGGTCTTCTTGCCTTTGAAATTGTTAGCTGCGGACGTGGCGCTGCCGGGATTCTCATCTTCATCCTCGTCGTCGTCGTCCACGACTACGTCCCCTATTTCGTCTTCATGCGTTTCCAGCCACCGTTCTATAATGGGGATACCAAATGCAAGCGTTTTGCCGGATCCCGTCTGTGCCTTGCCAATGACGTCCCCTCCGGCCACAATCTCGGGAATAGACTTTTGTTGGATAGCTGTAGGTTTCGCAAAGCCCAGCTTCGCAATCGCAGACACCAGGCTTGGTGACAAGTTCAACGCCACCCACTCCGCCATGTCGAGGTCTTCACCTTCCGCCTTGTCGTCCTCGAGTGCCGCCAGCGCCGAAAACGCGTTTCGTTGAGCTTGTGAGGAAGAGGAGGGGGCGGAGGAGGAAGAAGAAGACGCTTTTGTGAGCCATTTTTTTTGATCCTCAAGCTTCTGCGACTTGGAATTCTTGCTGCTGGCCACAGCAGATTTGGCAGACTGGTCCACTAACTCCGCCACCTCGTCTGCCTTTGCGGCCTCGCCCTTTTCACCGTCGTTGGGGCTCTTTTTTTTCTTTGGCGCTCTGTCCTTGTTCTTCTTCGTGTCCCTATTCCCAACCGCAGTTTCACTCTTTGTGGCAGCCGACACAGCCTGCTCTTTCGTGCTCTTCACCGCCCCCTTAGTCTTTGCATGGCTATTGGCATCGGAATCGAGACCTTGAGCGTCCACATCATCATCGCTGAAGCCTTGGAAAGCCTCACTCTCAGCCTGATTCTCAGTAGTCACAGGCGTCGCCTTTGTCGCGTCCTCGTCCTTCACGATGAACTGGACTTGGTCGCCATGTTTGACCACGTCTACACCAGACAGTACTTGCAGGGCGCCAAAGTCTTCGCCGACGGATTGCCACCCCAGGGCTGAGGCGTCGAAGACGGCTCTTGCTGCGGGTGCAGCTCTGGACTTGGGCTTGGTGATTTTAGTATCGGGGTTTGTTTCTTCGTTTCGAGTTGCTTGCTGCTGGTGGCGTTGCTTGTTGCCCTTCGTTTTCGTCCCTACACTGGGCGATTTCTTGCTTCGCTTCGCATCAGGTCCCGCCGTCGGAGGAACCTTGCGCTTGTTGGAAGATACCATGGGAGGCAGGTCAAGTGGAGGCAGGTCACTAGGTTATACCGTAAAGATGAACTGATGCAAGCAAACGAGCTTTCGTCTTCGATGATGGAGAATGGAGAGGCGAGAAGGTGGATTGGTATGTGTATATGTACCTATGTATGTCCATTCGAGGTAGGATGGAGCCCAACGCCCAAAAGAAAAAAATTTGGAGACGCGGCTGTTTGGCAATTTTAGCGCGATCGGCGGCGCAACTGGGGGGCCGATGACCGATCTTATACGTACCTCGCCTCGACCTCAATTCTTTTCATCTGTCCATCGCCTTTGGACAAATAGGATACTCGTGGAGAAATTTTTATCGCAATCGACAAAGAAGATAATAGCACAGTTAGCAAAGACTAGTAATTTCCTCAAATATAAACTTCATCTTTCCCTAGCAACGCCCAGATCAATGCCCAGGTACAGAGCCTTTCCCTAAAATACCTAACCATATCTTCTCATCTTCCTCCCATGCACGATGAACAGCCCATAAACATGTAAAAGTACAGAAGCAAAGAAACAAGACACTGAATTATCCCAGTAAAATCATTCACCCTTTGACATACCCATTCATCTCGCCGTCCGGTCCTCTTTCCCTCCTTTTTATCCTAATATTCTTCCCCTCCCGTAACATCCCATACCATCCCATTAAACAAAGGCAAAGACGTCTGTCTCAGTGCGCCCCCCGTGCACGTTTCGCCCCCCCTCCCACTTCAGAATCACCTCTCGGTCGCTTACTTCCCGGTTGGAAGTCATTTGCACCAGGGTTCATAGCCCCCCGTGCACCGCGGTGACCTCCACGGCCACGGCCCGCATGAACACCAAGGCCTCCTTCTTGGGAAACGCTTCCGACACGCTGACTTGGTGGGATATATGGTCCGCCGCGTCCACGAACCCCACCTCTGGGCATGGGGATTCCAGAGCCACGCCCGGATTGCCCTTGGTGGCCGTGGTGGGCCTGTTGGGACTGAGGACGAGCTGCCGGGATGGGTTGGGGAGGCATAGCAGGCAGGCCAGGTTGAGCTTGGGCAGGTTGGGCAGCCCGGACAGGCTGTGCAGGCTTAGCGGGCTGAGCAGTTTGAGCAAGTTGAGATTGTTGTTGTTGTTGTTGTTGCTGCTGCTGCTGTTGTTGTTGTTGTTGCTGCTGTTGTTGTTGCTGCTGTTGCTGCTGTTGCTGCTGTTGCTGTTGCTGCTGTTGTTGCTGTTGTTGCTGTTGCTGCGCATGTGCGGCCTTGACCGCAAAAGGATTCGTCGCAGCAGCGGCATTCGCAGCGTTCCCAGCCGCTGGAACAGCAAAAGGACTCTCATTCGGCTTGACCCCCGTGATAGCCCCCGCGGTAGGCGCATGAGCTACACCAGGCGTCGCAGGAGCGTGTCTGACTGCCGAAGCCGCTGCTGGCGTTCCTCTAACTGGTGTACCAGGACCTGGAGTCGCTGGCGCCGTCGGAACCGCTTGCGCCGTCTTAGCCACTTCCCACACCTCAACCACAGGCCTTTGCGGAGTTTCTCGGGCAGCCGTTTCGACAACGCCAAGTTTTGCCGTCGCGGACCGGAGTTTGTTTTCCGACATGTTGATCCGCAGCGTCGACTTCTTTGATTCCATCAGCTGGGCTTGTTCTCGCGCGGAGGCAACCTTGGTATCCAAGTCCGTCTTGATTTTAGCGATTTCCGCATCGAGCTTCTTCTTAATGTTGGATGCAATGATGCTCTTGACAGTAGCGTTTGTTGACAAGAATTGTCGTACGGTAGCATCATCCGCGTTGGAAAGGTCCAGGGCGTTTGCACCAAGACCGTTGGGGCCGCCAGGCGTCGCGGGAGGAGGTGCTTGTGCTTGTGCTGTCTGTGCCTGCTGTTTCTCTTCTGACTTGGCCGGTGTCGATGGCGGCTGGGTTTCGGAGGAGTCGCTCTCTTTTTTATTCTCATGCTCTACTTGCCAGATGCGTCTTTCTTGCTCGAGTCGAAGCCTCATGTCCTCTTCTCTCTTCTTGAATTCCTCCTCCATCTTGGCTCGACTGTCTTTGAGCTTGTTGTTGAGTGTGTCCCGCATTCTATCGGATCGCTCCTTGATTGTCTGCTGAATCTTGGTTTCTACTTCGTTTGCCTTCTGTTCATACTCAGCGGCCTTGGCCTCTGCCGCCGCGATCTTTTCCTTCAACGCCTTCTGCAGTAAATCATCAGATAGGCCGTTTGGCGCGCCAGAATCCGCCTGGTGTGGCTCAGCTTGGTCCACCATCGTCGTTTCGCCGTTTTCAGTAGTTTCCACATTCTGCAGCTTCTGCGTGGCAGCATCTCGCTCTGACACTGCAGTCTGCAGTTCCGATCGGAGCTGCTCAAGCTGCTCTTCGGCGCCAAGCTTCTGTGTAGTCACGTCTTCAAGTTCCTGGCGGATGTTGGCAAGCTGTTCTTCCAATTGCCTGACAATCTGCATCGAAGCCGTTGCGTCGGCTGGTTCTGTGTCGGATTGGCCACCAGTAGAGGGAGACTGATGTTGTATCGTTGATTGCGCCTGAGCTTGCTGGCGCAGCTCATCTACTTGCTGCTTGAACGACTCGAGTTGTTGCTCTAGCTCCGTCTTCTCCCTTCCGGCGTTCTCGGCAAGCTGCTGGGCACCCTGAAGATCTTCATTCGTCTTGTCGAATTGCTCCTGGAGCTGGTTGGCTCTTTGCACAGCCTCGTTCTTCTCGCCAGTAAGCTTCCTGGACCGTTCCTTGGCTTGTTCCACAATCTTCGCACGAGTTGTTTGCCAGGCCTGCCTTTCCGTCTCCAGCGTGGTTTCCAGCTCAGTGACCTTTTCTTGGAGAGGTTTTTGGCCATCAAGAAGCTTATTGCGCTCCTCCTCAAGCTCAGTAATGCTCGTCTTGAGTTGTTCCATCTCTGCTGGATCGACACGGCCGTATTTGGTCAAGATGCCTTCCGTCCTTTTCTGCCAGCGGTCTCGGTCCTCTTGAATCTGCTTCATTTCTTCTTCTAGGTAAGACTTTTGCGTGCCGAGATGATCTATTTCTGCTTGCAAAGGCTGAACCTTGCCTTCCATCTCCTCGATCAGTCTGTTCTTCTCTGACATCTGATCCTTCAACTGTGAGTTCTCATTGCGGAGAGCAGCACTGCTTTCGCGATACAGGTTGAGCTCATGGAGCTTCTCCATCAGGTCTTGGTGCGCCATTGTGGCGCGGCCCCCCTGCGCCGTTTGCGTACGTTCTTGATCTAGTTTCAGGCGCGCCTCGTCTAATTGCGATTGCGTGTATTCGACTTGTTGCTGAAGTCTCCTCGACTCTTGTGATTTCAAATCGTACTGAACTTCGAGAATTTCCTTTTCACGTCGCAAATAGTTGTTGAGTTCTCGCAAACCCTCCAGAGCGTCGCTCACATCGACAGGCGACATGACCTCATCTCCACCTTTGTCGCCGCCACCAGATCTTCTCTGCTGCAAAGCTGTCACCTGAGCTGTCAAACCGTCCAATTGTTGATGGAGAAGTTTGTTTTGAGCGTTGGCATCCTCCCGACGTCTTGTTAGCTCCGCCATTTCCTGCTCCAGCTGCTGACGGCGATCCTCCCAAGAGCCCTGGCTCTGTGCAAGAGTGACCCTGGCAGATTCGGCTTCGGCTCTGAGAGTCGCAGACTCATTCTTCAGCGCGTTGTAATCGGTGCGAAGTTGTTGCACAAGCTTGGCGGCTTCGGCATGCTTGACCAATTCCTTTTCGTAGTCTTGCTGCGCCTTGGATGCGATTTCGGCCTGAGCCCGCAAGTCTTGTTGATGGAAGCGGGTGGCTTCCATGTGTCTAGCACTGTCCTCTTTCAAACGCTTCAATTCGTCTTCGAAAATGAATTTCTCGGCCTCATGCTTGCGAGCAACTTCGCCCTGGGAGTCGCGCAGCTGTGACAGTTCTGTGTTGGTTCGTGACAGCTCCTCAGACATATCCTCAACGCGCATGCTCAGCTCCTTGATTTTGTTGTCCTTTTCCTCAATCAAGGATTCTATCTCCAGCCTATACTGTTCTTGGGATACTCGGAAATCCTCCATCGTCTCCTCGTTGGCCTGACTAATTTCCCTGTACTGTTCAGCTTGTCCTTTGGCATTCTCGAGTTGCATGTTGGCCAGGTCAAGGTCACGCTTCAAGTCCGAAATGTCATTTTTCAGGTCGTGAAGCTCGGTTTCGAGTTCTTGCTGGCGCTCAGATTGGTCACCGCCTCCCAGTCCAGGTCGAGGGGTAGGCCGTGGCTGGAGCCGGCCAAGCCGTTCTTCAGCGTTCCGAAGCTCGACTGTCAGCTCGTCCACGCGAGCCTGCAAATGGTCTCGTGTTGTTCTGACACTGACATGCTCTTCGCGTATCTGCGACAGACTGCTCATGAGTTCATCCACTCGTCTTTGGGATTCTTTGGCTTCAAATTCCTTCCTCAACTGAAGCTTCTTCGTCTCCTCGGTCTCCTGGTTCAATTTCTTTCGTGCGTCAGAGAGTTCGCGTTCCAATGTGTCGATTCTTGCTTGGGCTTTGCGTCGATCCTCCGACTCGGTCATGGTTCGCTCGTTCTCCAAAGACTGGTGTGTCGCAAGAAGATGGTTCAGTCTGTTCTTTTCCTCAATCAGACTCTCGTTATCTTTGCTCATTCGGTCTTGGATGTCCTTCCACAGCTTCTTCTCGGCCTTGAGATTAGCGGTTTCGTTTCTCATACTGTCGAGTAGGCCTTTAGATTCGACAAGCTCCTCGGCAACCTGCTGAGTTCGGATGTCTTGCTTTGCTGCTGTTTCTGACAGTGCCTGACTTCTCCGCTGAAGCTCCAAATTCTCATTCTGCAGTGCTACGTAGTTGCTCTGAAGCATCTCACGCCTCTCCGACTCGAGCCTAACCTCGCCTTGAAGTTTGATTCGCTCGGTGTGCAAGGAGTTTTTCTCGGATGATAACAGGTCGATCTGCTTCCTCAGATCTTTGCGCACGCCATCCTGAGCGTCTCGGAAATTGTCGTACTCGGACTGAAGTTTTCGGAGAGCCTCACTCAGAGATTCGGACGGGTGACCGTCCTCAATGCTGGCCAACGGTGCACGCTGGCTGCCATCCAAAGAGCTACGCATCATGGACGTCTCGTCGCCACCAATGCCTCGCTGTTGAAGAATTCGGCGGAACATGTCCCGTTCCGTCTTGTAGCTTTCCATGGTGTTCTTAATGGATCGGCTCTCTTCTGTCATGTGCTCCAGCTCGCGTTGTAGCAGTTCCACCCGGTCATGATCCTCCTTGGCTCGATGCTTGGCGGCAATTGCCTCCTCACTTTCCATTTGCTCGGCCAGTTCACGCGTAATACGCATCAGATCCTCATTCTTAGCCTGAAGAGATTTAATATCTTTGAACACCACCAATTTCTGAGTGATGAACTGGTGGGTGTCGGAAAGGTCCGAGAGGGCGTCTTCCGTAATCTCGCCACGTTCGAGTTGTTGTAAGCGGAATTTATCCTCTTCAGTGAGTTGGTCCGTTCCCTTTTCAATGGCGTAGATGTTGAACACGAGCATCTGAATTTGTGTGCCCAAGTCACGCAGTTGCGTCCGCAAGATCTTGGCCTCGGACTGTGCGTTTGCCAGTAAGCTCTCGGCCTTTCGAGCTGCTTTTCTCGCCGTGTCTCGTTCCTCGAAGCTTTGTTGAGACAGCTCCGACATGCGCGCAATCTCATCACGGAGCGATTCGGACTCGGCTTGGAGCTCCTGGATTTCAGGCGCCTTGGCCTCAAGGGCAATGATCATGTTGTCGAGTTCCTCGGAAAGCTGCTGGTTCCGTCGTTTCTCGCCGGCCAGCTGGCCCTTGACTTGGTATAATTGTTCAATGGCCTGAGTGGCAGTGACAGCTGACTTGCTTCGTATTGAGGCAGGAGTACCAAAGGGTGAGGAAGCTCGACCCATAAAGGAGCCGTTGGCGCGGGGTGTCTGGGGGGCGGATCTGGGTGGCGGACGCTGTTCAAGGCGGGCTTGAACTTCGTCGAGCTCGGCTTCCAATTGTCGGATTCTTTCCTCCATCTCCGTCGTAGTCTGGCGTTCCTGCTCGAGCTCAAGGCGAATTCGTCGAATTTCGCTCTCGTAATTATTCTTGAGCCGTTCTCTCTCAGCTTCGAGATCTCGCACACGTTCTCGGTGTTTCGTGCTCAGCTGCTCGGACATTTCGACAAGTCTCCTCTGATCGTCAAGTTCTTGCTTGTAGCTCTCAACTGTGGATGCAAAGGCCCCTTCTTGTTTCTGAAGCTTTACAAGAGCATCGTCAGCCTTGGCTTGCATATCGTCGAGACGCTCACGAAGCTGTTGCTCAGAACGCTTCAAAGCATCGACCTGTGATCTGGCATCTTCGTTCTCGCGTTGAAGCTCGGTGATGCGCGCACCCCTCTCTTTTCTATATTTCAATGACTCTTCGCTCTTGGTCTTGAGCTCCTGTTCGAGCCAATCGCTGTTCCGACGCGCGAGTTCAAGCTGTTGTTTCAACGAGTCTTCCCGATATTTGGAGCTATTCAGTTGGCCCTTGGCATTTTGTTCGGACTGCTGGAGGGCAGTCACTTCTCGAGATAGCTCAACATTCCTTTGATGCTGCTTAGTGAGCTCCTCGGTGAGAGTCTGGTCTCGCTTGTTGTGAGATTCGATGATGCTAAGGTTCGTTCGGTTGGAAAACTGCAGTGTCTCGATCTTTTCGTTAAGGCTCTTCACCTCTGCAGCATGGTCGGAGCTCTTCGTCTTCAGAGTCTGCAATTCATTTTCCATCGATTGTCTTTTCGTCTCTGCGCACAAGAACAAAGCAGTCAGTACCAGAATCCATCTGAAGCTCATGCGCGCCAAAATTGCCGCGACGCATTATACCGCTCGGTTGATGTTGCAAATTCAGCCAGATGTGAGGAAAAGAGGAGAAGAATGAAAAATATGAAAACTTACCCTCCTCCTTTAGCTTTTTCCTTGCCTCCTCTATATCCTTCAATGCCTTTTCAGCAGTGCCCTTGGACGCCTGTGATCGACTCTCTGAGGTTCGGACGGCATTCTCGAGTTCGATATCACACTGCAGCTTGTCGGCATATAAGGTATCGAATTCATGGGCCTTGGTCGCAACCGCTTGCAACAGCGTAGCCACCAGGTCGATGGTCGGTGCCGTTGTCAGACTCGTCACGACAGGTTGGTCGAGGCCAAGATAGCCTGCTATATAGCCGGTATCAACTTGTACGGCAGCCATGATGAAGCCTGCTCAGGACTTTGCGAGGAGCAGACCCGTCATCACTCGCCAGAGCGCGACTGGGAGATCGGAAGAATCGAGATGTCCGCAATCCGACGTATTGAAATCGAACAGAAAAATTCGAAGACTGAACGCGCGAGAGACAACTCGTGAAACGCCGACAGCCGGATTCCTCCGCGACGAAAAGGCGAGCGAAGCTGCGGAGGGTGATTGCGGTGCAGGGACTGTTTTTCGAGGAGTTGAAGGTTTTGGAGGGAATCAGGCGGGTGTTGCCTGGTGGAGGCGCTGGCAGGCGGGTGAACAGCGTGTCATGATTGGGCGGGGTGAGGTCAGTTTATCGAATTGCCGCCCGGCGGCCCAAACATACATGTGACTGACTTGCCCTGTAGAAAAGTCGCTGAAGACGAAGTGCTGCGTCTGTACACATCTACTAAATGCGTGCAAGTCAGAGTCAAGACTAATAAATGAATACATACATTGATGCAAGCAATTGTGGGAGAATCTTACATACATACCTGCTCCAAAATTTGTTCGTGTTTTCTGCCTTACCAGAATGTTCGTCTACCACACAACATGTCATCGATGTGATTGGTATACATATGTACTAGCAAGAACAAAGAGTCGTTCATCAAATGATGCGCTGGTCACAAGCTACAACAACAGCAAGGCAACTGTACACCGACGATGTGATTCAGACCAAGTTCATCCGCAAGTATTGGTACAAGATGACATCATTGCATCATTCATTGCATCTACCTAACGACAACGTAGACGTCAAGTTACATATACCTAAGCCATCATGCCTTTCGTCCACTCATGTCAGGCAAAACCCTGCAGGGCCTGCTTCAAATCCAACGCACCCAACCCGCTATGCAATGACTATCTCTTCAAATCAGCAGACAGAGGACACAACCTCCGCAACAAAGCACATGAAGCAAAACAAGTATGGCGTCATAACCGCTTAATAAAAGAAACTCAGGACTAGAACCCCGCTGCATACCCCAGGTCCAATCTATGCCCTGTACAACGCCGTGCTCAATGCTAAATCCCAGACAACAGCAAAAGTATGAGGCATGACAATAGGAGGTAACGCATTGTGGGAAGAAAAAGAAGGACGTAGTTTTTTGTGAATAAAAAAATCAATGACGCAGTAGAAAACGAGAGTGTATGAGAGTGAGAACGACTGCATAGGCATCATATTCTCTATGCGTTTGAGCGACGCGAAGTGATGCGCGAGAAGATTCTAGGAATGCCGCCATGGCGACCTGGTGAGGAGCTCAAAGACATGCAGTCCTGCGAAATGGCCGTAGCGCAGGAATCCTCCGATGTCCGCCGCGAGGAGGAGCGTCGAGAGTTGCAGATGGAGTGGGGGAATTCCACGTATCCGCCAAAGGAGCTACTTCTCCAGCATACGGGCTTGGTGGGCTGCTCGATTATGGGAGCTTGGTGATGAGAATGGGAATGAGAATGATGACGGTGATGGTGATGGTGATGGTGTTTTTGAGGACTTTTTTGAGTTTGAGCTTGATGGTGTTGGCTTTGTTGTTGCTGTAGTTGTTGTTGTCGCTTCTGCTCCGTCGCGCTTAGAACTTTCCACAACCCATGCCCCAATTCATCCCACACAACCGGCGCTTTGAACAGCTTCCTGCTGGCGCGCGTGCCCTCCTTCTCATCCAGAGCACCAAAGGACTCGAGCTCTTCCATAGTCGGTACCGCGTCATAAACAACGGTAATCTGGTCCATCTGATCACTCCACTCCGAGGCCTGCAGAAAGTCGACAATGTAATCCCATGCCCGAGAGCGGGACTCCTCCTCGGCCTCGAAAAGAGCTTTCTGCCGCTGCTCTTCCTCCAGCATTCGGCGTTGCTTGCGTTTCTTGTGGGGAAATTCGAAGAAAGGTGTGCTGTGGTGGCGCATGGGGAGAGGGATGGCCGTGTTGGCCAACTTGGTAGTCTGCACGACCATCATGGTGATGAGCGATGGTGTCGACTTTGGAGG
Organism: Claviceps cyperi; assembly: GCA_018360075.1. Lineage (NCBI taxonomy): Eukaryota > Fungi > Ascomycota > Sordariomycetes > Hypocreales > Clavicipitaceae > Claviceps > Claviceps cyperi. The sequence continues at coordinate 20,148 of SRPQ01000010.1, forward strand.
GAAAGATTGTTTTTCGTCAAAGAGTTTTCCTTTTCAAAACACGTCTTTTGCGGACAGTGATTAATTTGTTGTATGAGTAATAAACGCGATTGCCGAAAGTTGGTCTTGTTGGTGTTTTCCGAAAACTGACTCGGCGAGGACGTGTGTAAATAAGGTTCAGTCAGGTACAACACGCGACGCGCCGGCTGTTTCGCCGCACCGGATTAAAGCGTTTTACGGCGTCAGAGGACTTGCTGCAGGACTTGTGCGACGGCTTGAAATGTCATGAAGGGAAAAAGATGCCACGAGATTTCAACAGGGGCGCGCTATCTCTATGTATAGTAGAAAAAGCTGGGGCGCTTCGTATGTTTGTTGCGGCGTGTCCTGTTGGCCGCGCCGAAGGGTGTTGTTCTTTTTTTGAACAGAGCACGGTCCGGCTTTGGTGCATGTGTGTGTTGTCGTACGTTGCAGTTGCCGACGACGAACAGAAATCAAAATGGTGTACTGCAGCGGGGAACGAGTTACTTGGCAATGAATCGTGTTGTGTCTGTGTGGTTCGACGGTTTGTATTATCGCTGTGCTGGTGCTCGTCTTCTTTGCAGCAACCCTGGCGGCTTTCGCTGTTCCCGTCGTGGCTGCACAAGATGTGTCTTCCCGCCTTCGTTTGTGATTTGTTCGACGTACGTTTGCGGCGCGTTTTCTTTTTTTTTTGCAGCTCTGATTTCCGTCCCCGTCTTTCTGTCGTTCGGTGGCTGCACAAAGAGGAATCTCGAACGGCCGTCTTCTCCTCTTGCGTTTGGCGGACCGCTCAAACCCGAGGGGAAGTGAACAAAAGCTCAAGGTAAAGCTGTTTTTGGACAAAGGACGCTAAGGTCAACTCGACTGGTTCGAACTGTTAAGATGAAGATGAAACACTCTTCTGACTCCCTCTTTTCTCCTTTTCTTAGATTCAATCAGAGAGGGCGAAGAGTTTTAAATGGCGATAGGGGTTGAAGATGTTTTTGTTTATGTCTTGGGGGTTTTTTCTTCTCCTTCGCGGGGCTCTCTTTCCCTCTTGGGCATTTGGAAAGACAAGAAGTGACAAGGCTGCTTGAAACTTTGGACGCACAGGCCAGGCCAAACTCAACAGGGGACTTTGCTGTTTCCGGAGGAGGGGCGTGGGCGGCAAAGGCGTTCTTTATCTGGGAGCCGTTTTCTTGTTGTTCAACTTCCTACACATGTATGTATGTATGTACATATGTACAAATGTATGTACCACGAAGAGTGTCGGCCTTCTGCTCGTTCACTGCTCTGTGTCATATGTAAATCGGTAGCCACCAAAGCTTGTCCTCCCGCGTACATGTAATAGTACCGGCGCATATTCCCACTCCCGAGCCTATTTTGGCCACCGGGCTGTTCGCCGTTTTCTGTTTATGTACATTTCTCGTCTTTCCGTGCTGGCGGCATGCATGCTGCAGTAACGTATCGTCGAGTAGCCGCACCGCCCAGTCGCCCGGGCTTTCGCTCATCCCATGCACCCATCCCACACACCAGAGTCCCAGACACACGAAGACACAAACTGGGCAAAAACATGAGAGAGGGGGTGTGTGTGTATGCGGCCTCGAGCACCGGGGGCCTGGGCTGTTAGGGGGGTGCTGATGGCATGTGCCAGCGTCTCTTTCTGGATCCCGGGGGCGCTTTTCGCGGGACCGCGCAAGACACAGCGAATCGACGTCCGGCGGAGCATGAGGGGGAAAATGCTTGACCGACTTTGCTTCCAAATGCGAAGCCAAAACGAGGGTGTGGGATCGCTTGCAACGCATTGAGATTTGAGATGCCATTCTAAGCCCACTCGCACTCATATGACGCCGTCGTGCCCTTGACGAGTGAGCACGTGGGCACTTGGGAGCGTCGCCCGTCATTTACCCTAACCGTGGACAAGGACAGAAAAGACGACACCGACGACATTGCCAACGCAAGGCTCAGCGGATGAGGCGACATAACTAGGAGGTAGCCAGCAAAGCAACGTGCCAGCAGACTTGTCGAGCCGTCTTCGCAAATTGCAACATGACGCCGAATGAATCACGGGTGAGTCAGGAGACCGGTCTTTTGCGCGGGCTTACCTTGGCATGGCGAGATGGGTGACTCGGAATAGAAGAAGTCCGGTGATTTTCGGCGCGCCGCTTTTTCAAATCATACTCAGGTTGCTTCAGTGGTTGGTTGCATTTCATCTGGTGGTGCTTCATTTTCCTCAGCAGCTGTCGATGCATCGCCCGCTGAATTTAGGCTTCCGAGTTGACAGATAATGGTTGGCCCAGGCGTTGCCGGTACCTGGCTTACCGCCTGCGTGAGGGTGCGTTAGAATGTACCGGTGCACCAGCCAGTGGGTTCTTTCCTGGCACATTACCTAGGTAAGGTACCCTACCTACCTCTACCTCCATAATACGAGTGGGTGGCGCTCTCAGCACGCCCTGAGCGGCGGGCAAACTGCGGCGCTTTCGTCTGATGGCATCATTCAACTTTCATTGCGCAGGTGGTGCTCTATGTGCTGATGATTCATCCGGATCTTCTGCATCATACTGGGCAATGCGTGTGTGCGTGATCGTTCTCGACCGTGTATGACGGCGATCGTCGTCGGCTGCGTATTCCAGATGACTTCTTCTCTGTACAGCGTTCATACAGAAAGTCAGCAATTATGTACCTGCCTGAGCGCGTGTTACTCCGTATGTTTAGGGTGTTGGTCCTACTTATTGGTTGGTTGCCGGCAACGATGCGGGTCCGTCATCCCGCCATCGCCAATCGTCGGCTACTGTCACCGACAAGGTCAACCGACAACCAGCCAACAACCAGCCAAGGCCCAAGGGGGCAGGCTGCTCGTAAGGCGCACACACTCTACATCAGGTATCAGACAGCGGAAGTGCACGCTCCAAGAGCCGTACTACAGCATCAAGGCCAGTATGATGCTTAGCATTCCTCCGCCAAGAGCTCAGGTCTTGCGACAGAACAATTGCCGCGCAGTTGCACACACGAGTTTCCCCTTTGCGCATACTTTCTCGGGCCCAAAGCACAAGAACTTTCTATTCTGGGTAGCCATCAGCCAGGAGCAGCTCAGTTCCTTGCTATAGGTATGTAGTGCAGATCCGGCGGGAAGGCAGCTCGGCGTTTTGCGACGGACTGGGCCAGGAAAAGCCAAGACGAATGGAGCCAACAAGTCCGCGCGGCACATACAAATATACATACAAAGTCGCCCATCTGAAAACGTCGACCGAAGCTCCGACTGCATCGACGTCCCAAGTCTCGTTACTGTCCCGATCTTAGACGCCGATATGCTGACGCCGCCATCATCAGGTAGCGGTAATATATCGTTCAGTATGTCCAGATCGTTCATCATAGATCCAAGATCCGTCTTGCGGAGACTAAACATACCTATTACCGGTAATCTGCCCCGTGGCGGCGCCACGAATCGGGTTGACGAGTCTGTTGCAGTGACCGACCATTACCGACAGCTTGCAGGTCCCCTTCTTGGCAACCGTGTGAGCATCAAAACCCGACAGCGCGGCCAACAAAGATGACCAAAGACCACACAGCAGCACGAGCGAAAAGAGAGGAGGCGGGAGAAAGAGCGCGATAGACGAAAGAGGCGAGGAAACGAGGGGGGTGTGCCCGAATGAAGAAGCGGCGGCGGGCGCCTTCTGTTCGCCACTACACACGTAACATGGGACAGAATAAAGCCAGACGCCTTACTCCGTACGCACCTTAATTAGCCCTCATTTCCTAACAGCCAGGCTGTGTAGGTAGGTATGAAGTCGCATATGCTGCCCTTCACCGTTTATGCGAAAAGTCTTGTGGCCACGCCGTGTATGCATCTCGACTTGGATGTGGATGAAAAAGGTCTGGCAAAGTCCTCTGACCGCTGCAGGGACGAACCGGAGCGTCTTTACCCACTCTGTATGGTACAATGAACATATCCGACGATGTACATGCATGAAGATACGGCACCCCCAGACGTACCCTAATTTCCTGCCGCCAGCTGCTGTCCCCGCACCACTAATGTCGTCACTAATCAATCACATAGGTATGTATGTAGCGGTTGAATCGGCCGTTGGCTGGAACAAACTCCGTACTCTATACTCCGTACGGACTCTGCAATAAAACAAAACAGATCTTTTCTCGTCCTTTGCGTGCATGTACGGAGTTCTGTATGTTTACGAGTACCCCAGTTGATCGTGGGCCATCGCTTGATTGGACCACGGACGACAGGGCTCACGATAGCCGGTGACATCGGGATTGCCTCGTTCTGGCTCTCCGAGTCGCCACTGGCCAACTTCCTGCGCTGCCCCACACCTAACGGTCATCATCGGACGTCGCACCGGCGGCGGGGAGCAGCAGCCAACTTTATCATCAACGGCTTGGCTCATTGAAAGTTTGGCACCAACATTGAAAGTCGGAAATGCTTGCCTTGTCCGAACGGTCCGAAAGTTGAAACCCTCAGCAAGAGCGAGCCAGATCCCATGAACGCGCGTCATCATCTGCCGGAGAAGCAAGGCATGCGACAATATGCGACATACATATGCGACACATGCATCCCGACCAAGTGCATCGACTGATTATTACTCAGTGATGTCTATATGTAAGTAGGTGCATATAGCGCCGACCATGTCTCTCAAGTTTCAGGGACTAACATACTCCGTAAGCCTGTTGACTCCGATCTGGTTGACATATGTCTCTTTTCTGGTTCATCAGATCGTGGTGTATGTCTGAGCATGACAAAGACTAGAATTGAGTCATTGACTACATAAGTAGGTACGTGTCGCAGTCTCACAGAGATCATCTCTGGTCTTGGCTTAAAAGTGACTTACATACACGTATGCCGGTCGCTTAATCTGACGCTGCTCAAATTATTTTTATCTCACCATGGCGGCCGGTAATTACCACGAGCACCAGCAAATCCGTATGTCTTGTACTGTGTGCTACCGAGTCCGTAGGCAGATACTCCGTACAGGTATCAGTACATATACACATATGTATGTACCTACGGAGTATGTATCGCGGTTGAATCCCTACCGATGGCGGAGGCCGCAAGAAAGACTCATTACGGAGTACATACGGAGTACATACGGAGTACATACGAAGTATGTGTATGTACCTCTTTCAACTCCGCGGCGTTGATAGGCTGGCAGACACCACACTGACAAGTCACGGACAAGAAGATCCTGGCTTATTAGCGACCCAGCCTTGTAAGTTGTTGACTCCCCCGTTGCTTATATTACCCATGTAGTATTCATAGCTACGAATTGTACACAGAGTCTTCTTCTGTGATGTCTGATTGGAGCTCAGCATCAATCACCATGGTGACTACAGAGTAATCTGGCAGGCCGGCGATCCTGTCGCGTCGCGCCTCGTGCCAGAACTGTTCGTGATGATGTGTTGCACGAGACCAGAATTTGTCTTATTTGTCCAAAGAGGTAGCGACGGGCTCCGAGCGGGTCAACCTGGAGTAGGTAGGTACACAGCCTACAGGGCATCGCGGACACGATGTAGTACGATGCTTGCCTCTGTGTCGGAGGCAACCAGTGCCTCTCTACTTTGTGCGGTGTACTTGGGCGCCATGCAACGCTGGCTTGCGCGCCTGACAAGCCAGCAACAACGCACCGTAAAGTCACATTTGCCATGACCTTTTCATGACAACTTGCAGGGAGTGGTGCGACGCAAAAGACTATCTCGTGGTGTCAAGGTTCAACGTGTCGACTGCCAACGTGTCGTGTCAACTGTCAACTTCTCAACCGATCGTCAGAGAGCCGTGATGTGGAAAGAAAAAGGACATCAACACGCACGCTATTTGATGCTGTCGTAATATCAGCCTATCAGGCAGGCCAACGCGAAAGCAACCAGTACCAGTAATAACGGCTTCAATCAAGCCAGTCACGCCCAGCAAAAAACCCAGACCGCCATGATGGGGTGAATCTGAAAATGCAAGCCCCCCATGCTACTTGATGTACTAACATGACGTACGGTACTTCAGCTGCACCTGGCGACGGTACCTATCCTACCAGATCCAGGCGATCCGACGACTCTGATATATATGTATAGCCGTACAATGGGCCTGGCCCGTGGCGCACCTACCTTAGGTACTCCGTAGATTCATCAATGTCGGGACCACGGGAGCGGATCAAGCCGCTCGCGAATTCGACACCACCCCTCCCCCCGTCCTTTTTTTTTTTCTTTTCCTAATAAAGGAAATACGAACAGGTATAGATGCATACGATTACGGGCCACAGAAGCTGCCATGTTCGTGATTATGTATCAATCATTTCCACAACTCGTACTCCGTACGAATGAATTATCTTGACTCTAGGTATATAGCTGGCAAAGTTTCTGGACGCGAACCTGATCGAGATACGTACTATCAAAGGATTCAAGTTTTAACTCCCGTCCTTTGCATCTAGATTAGCCAGGAAAATGCGGAGGAGCGTGCCAAAAGTGCCGTGCTCTCAGATCCCGCGGGCCGCAGCCCCAAAGTACGGACCTAATAGTTTCCTCTGCGTACGAATCCATACCTACCTACCTACCTACATACATACATACACACCAACGCAGATCCCGGGTGACCGGGTCTATGGAGTATGTATGTATGTATGTATGTATGTATGTAAGTGGCGGCGTGACGCGTCCAGCATTTCCCAATTTCCAATTGCTCCCCCGTCGAAATTCTTGTTCTTGCCAAGCGGTCAAGGGCTCAGGCCCGGGGGGTCTGGTCCCTGCAGGAGGGGGCCGTCCAAAACCCACATCTTCGGCTGTCGAGGCGAGTTTTGCACCACCCACGAGAGCGTTTTGGTGGCGTTTTTTTTTTATCCCCGGAGATCATCTTCGATTTCGGATTTGTTTCGTTTCTTCGTGTGCACGATTCATACTTAGCGCTGTGGCTTGTGCGTCCTCTTGCCTGATTCAGGAGCAACAAATAGCCATTTGCTATGCTCACTGACTTATCATTACTTCATACTCCGTACTCTGTGTTGAATCGTTTGTGCAAAGGAAATAAACTTTCTTTGTGGGCAACCCGGGCCGGTTCAGAACTTCAGATTGGCAGCATTGGCCGGGGTGGGCGGCCTCGTGCGACAAACATGGAGAATGCGCTTTGTCAATGTGCCATGTGCAGAAGACTGTCCCATTTTCACGCGATCGCGTAGTCCGGTTGTAAGGAAACTTTGATCATTTGGGAACGCGGCTTTCTTGTTTGTGCGGGTTGTGTGCATGACATCATTTTTTTGGTGTTTTACTCCGTAGGTAGTCCGTACCATGGCAGGACTGAGAACATCCTCTGTTTGTTTAAACTGTGGGGATATCCCTCGGGGCCTCGATACCGGAGATGGTGCTAGGATGATCAGATCGCATGCTGACTCCTGAGCGACCTTGGGACGTCACGTATGCAATATATGAGCAGACTGAGCTGAGCTTACAGAGGTCATGAGCAGAGCAAGATATCAAGTTAAACATACATCAACGTGATCGTCTTGAATGCATAGAGTCAATAATTCTTTATCTGCATCACAACGTGGATCAAAATGCCGAGTTTGCCTTTCTTCGTCGTGTCTGTCACTAAAGCATACACTATGAACAAACAACTTGATAACTAGCCGCGATTGCCAATTCATAAGGACGTTCTCTTATCAATAATCACGGTCCTTCACCCCCACAACGCTGCTTGTTACGTTTCTCCTTTTCGCTCTAGTGTACCATCGTGTTTCATAGCGCCTGAAGGAATGCATGTATTTCGGTCGGGCCGAGGATATAATTTGTGTGCCTGAATCTGGAGGATATTACCTGCTTCCATGTAGCTGCAACGAACATGTGCATGCAAACGACGCAATACAAGAGCCCGTATTCTCGCAAAGGAAGAGGAAGCCTCGTTTTGAACGAAAACAGTCAGTACCCATGTAAGAAGGAGAGCAAGTAAATGTATGCGTACTGTTTGTTACCAGCATCATATCATGCTGCATGCATACATGAAAATGATCAATTATCTGAGTGCACTTGCGGAGTGAGTTCCCAGCCCAGCAAGAATAGGGAACAGATACAGAAGAACTCCAACCACCTACGTATGATTGATTCCTTGATATGTCAGAGTAAATCCTAGGAGCTTGCTCCGATTGACTTGACTGAGGGTTCGAAACCTGCAACAGACTACAGTGCCGATTGGCTGGTGGGATCCGGGATTACCACAAACGTGCAAAGAATGTGCAAGAGTGTAAGACACATGGATTGAAATCCTCAACTTGTTTGATTATGGCACTATGATATGTACACTCAAGGGTCAAGACACGTCCACTCTGTACTTTCATGCAATTTGATTACATGCCGGTCCACAACACCAAGCTTACAGTCAGTACACCAGCATCCAGCAAATAATGTAGATCCATCAGCTCTGTGTATTTCCATCCTCAAGTACAATGGCCGGCCGGGACATCAATTCGTGTCTAGGCGGTCTCTTGTGGCGGCAACCCTAATATCCCTTTCGTGAAGGAGAGTCGCGGCGGTCATCGTCTGTAGCCTAAACTGAGTGGACTTCTTGTGACTCTTGTATCTCGCCTGACCTGCAGGCCGTGTCCGTATGGCTCGATAGACGCTTGCCGCCCTAGGACTTGGAAATCTGCCACTTCACCAGAGCCTTGGTGCCCTTTGCCGCAGCACATTTGACCGTGCCTGAAACCCTCAGATTGGTGCCCTCTGAAAACTGCTGAAGACTAGTAGCCAAGAGCATCTTGAGATCCTGGTCGCCGACAGTAAATGAGCGCTTGGATGCATCAGCAGGCTGGACCCCAAGGGCACAATCCTTCGTTCGGAGGATGGGAGTGAACCCAGTAGCATCCACATTCCTCAGGTAAAACGTCCCATTTTGAGACATCCAAGAGCTATAGAGACTAGCACACTCCCTCCAGTTTGCGGGGTCGAGATTTGTCGACTCAATGAAAGTAGAGGTGCCACATGTAGACTGTGTATCGTCGGATGGTTGCCAGGAGATGCCGGTAGCATTCACCACGGCAGAAACTGCAGGCAACGCCCAGCTTAGATTCGTCGACGAAATTAGAGCCACTGTGGCCCAAAGCAGCCCAAACATGATGATGTCAAGTAGAATGCACGAGGAATAAAAAATGAGCCGTGTCTTAGGCACGACAGGCCTATATCTTGTTTCGTTATATGTGGCGCGTCACGCAGCGCGATACGTAGGCGATCTAATTCGTGCAGAGTACAGGTGCGGTTCGCGTGATCTTGAGAAGAACGAAAGATGTTGGTCTTATAGAATCGTAGAAACGGATAGCTTGACGGCAAGGTATTGCAGGAACAATAGGAGACTAGCACCTCGAGATTTTGGTTATAATTCTGTCCGGATCGCAAACGAAACACGGCGCAAATGCACGGCCCACCTCGAGGATAGCAACCCGAAACATGCACCTCGGATGTTTCGCAAGGCCAAGTTGTTCCTTCCAGCTTGTTTTTGGTCAGGAATATGAAGGGAAGAGCACGCATGGCGTTGCTGTCCCGGTCACCGACCAAAACATTTCATAATGCGAGAGATTGTGCGCCGGCTGGTGGCACTGCGAGAAATCTGAAAGACAGCCCTAATAACGAGGAAGGAAGTGCTCGAGTCTGGCGAAGGAAAGCTCGAAATTGGCGATTCGTCATTCGGTGGCGGTCGCAATGTGACCCGTGCAAATCTCAGCAGCAGGGAAGTGACTCAAGTGTCAAGCGAGTGTCATTCGGCCAACGTGAACCCACTGAAGAAAGAAAAGTCATGTTTTCCTACCAAACGCAGACGACCGGGAAGATTACCACAACGAGTTACTCGGCCGAGACTGCGGCTCAAGAGTCAAGACGTCGCGGATCCAGCGGTGGCGGCAAACCGGTGCAATCAAGACGACTCGCATTCCATCGTGCAACCAGGAATGGCGGCATTGTTAGGCCAGACTCAGCCAACCTCTCCGGACAGTGCCTGCAAGTTTTAGGGACAAGAGTCGACCTGAAAAATGATGGAAATCATGAGAAATATTGCTGGACGGCGAGGATGTGCGAGGTGAGTCGGGTATTTGATGAATCAAGATGCAACAGGCCTGCTGATACACGCCATGTTTGACCCTCATGCCTCCACCACCTGGTGACATTCAAACGTTCTCCTCGCGCGGCTATTTGCTGCAGCAAGTGCTTCTTCAATTCCTGCTGAAGTATGTATGTATGTAATTACTAACACCTCAATCACCAGGCTAGTCAGCTCCAGGTGCGACTGCAAACCCGCGCTTTATGTATGCATCATCATGCATCTGCAGATGTTAGTCTTGAATCTTGATTCGCGGCATACTTCCTGTTTAGGTTCCGGCACGATGAGCCAAGACACAAGCGTGGGTCAGTGGCGACAGCTGTCTTCCTCGGCTTGTACATATGTACGTAGTCGGTTCGGTAGTGAAATTCCGTAAACGTGGCGGCAAACGCGCGAGGGACAGTCACATTATTGCCTTGTTTTTTCTCGCTCCCTCGAATTGACGAGACGCAAAATCAGACAGGACCGTTGCGACAAGGAACGGCTACGGACGTCGGGACCTGGCAGCCCGGGAGGTACCTATGTATGTAGCCGATGCTGTCATCGCCCGCTAGCTCGATTATGCGCGGGATGGAGCGGACGAGGAGCCGATCTGTTTGACTTGTGCAAGGCTACAATCGCGGATCGACAATGTAACCTCCACCAACAGCCTAAGGGCACGTACTTCCACCAGTGGCTTTCAGAGGGCTCCGAGGTGTTATTTAACGTCAGCTATAATCTGGTCTCCCGAGTCCCCGCTAGTGACCGCTTACCGCAGTTGACTGCAAGGTCCCGAGTACTTCTGGTGTTGGGGGTCTTCCTTGCTGGCCTTGTAAGTTGTTGCCTTCAAGCGGCAGCAAGTGCTCGCGATCTGCGGAGAAGCTGGTTATACCTACAACACTGCACCGATTATTCCCTCGTTTTTCACCCGCCTGCGGAGCTGCAGCAGACCTCGGGGAAAAGGGCGAAAAAAGGGGGCGAAAAAAGGGGGTCGGGGTCTCTCCTGAATCCTGACGCAGCTGTGGAAGTTGGTTTGAAGTGTTTTTTTCCTCGGTGGGATCAGCGAGAAACGGGCTGAGATGATACTCCGTCTTGGCCCAGCGTTAAATAAAGCAAAGAACGGATTGCCAAATAAAGATCTAGGTATTCCACCCCAGAACCAATATTCCCGCGACTCCGAGGCCCATGCAACCCGGTCGACAAGCTTGATTTAATTTGGACATAACCACGTCATCGAATACAATTGAGTTTCTTCTACTATTTGAACTCGGCAGCTTACGGTCTACAAGATAATTTCATCTGTAAGGCCATCATGGAAGCAGAGGATGTTCGGGACAATCGCACCACCGGCACCCGCACTATAAGAAAGCTTGTAGAGCGGCTCCGGGGCAACGGCAGTTCGGCGACCATTTCGCAAGAGCAGAGCCTCGCGACACCACGAACTTCTCCGTTCCAAGACTATACAACCCCGATATGCCCGTCACCTGACCCTCAGAATGGCTTCTTTACCAGACATCAGAGGGATAAAAACGGTAGTCAAACCAAGCATGCCCAGCATTGTCTAGACTTATGGAATACAGCATATAACGCTCTTCGAGACGACCGCAGGTGCGCTGGGTTGGTGGTTGCGTACGAAAACATCATATCACAAGAGTTGCCAGACCACCTCAAAATGGGAGGCCTGAACTCCTCATTCCGGGGTAAATCAGCCGAAGAACGACTGAACTTTTTACAAGAGATAGCTGCTGCAGGACTGAAGAAACGAAGAGGCTCCAGCACAAGCCCGGCTGACGACTTGGCGAAAAAAATACTGCTCTCGGCAAGGGATCAGGTGGGACGAGTTGCATCAGAATACGATGCAGCATTTGTCGCTTGGACAGGGTTTTGCACGCTGACCCCGGTAAGTGAGGTTCTACAGCGAATAAGAAAAATGAAATAAAAATAACTACATACCAGGAACAGACTCACGCGATGCTAATCTGTCCCTGGCGCTTTTACCTTGGCTTGTTTCTCTCCAGCTCCTTCTTGATGCGATAGTCGTGCGGCCCAGTTTCGGGAATGGCCTCGCCTACGTGGTTGGCCGCATACCATGGTATATGCATATCGCACAGCTCGTAGATGCTAGGTGCTGGAAAGAAGACGAACGATTCCGAAAAACTCTACAAAACACGAGGGACACGCTCATTAAGCTCTATCGAAAAGTTCTCGAGTTCGAGATGAACTGCGTGTGCGCAACAGCGAGCGCGTGGAACGCAGCCGCGAGGAATGTGGTGGGATGGAACACGATAGACCAGCTTATGGACAGTATCAAGGAGCTTGACGAACAAACAATTGAAACGATCAAGCTTCATTGCTCCGAGAAAGTCAGGGACGCTCTATTGGGGCAGTACCAGGACGTAGATCCGGCCATGTTGCGCACAGGACATCAACTGCCTGGTGCGGAGCAAACGCCATAGCCTCCCAGGAGCGCTTGGAAGCACAGAGAATATACATTCACAGAACACTTTGACAGCCAAGAAGAATGGTTGACGGAAAAGAGCAATTGCCGAGTCCGAGCTTTCTGAGCACTCCAGGGCCCGCAATGGTGAGATGCCGATGGCGTTGAGCATTCTCCTGATGGACCAAGAATCACTGAGAACGGCTGTGATGTGCACAGAGGCCAACAATTTTGATACGGAGTACAATACCGTACCTATCAACTGGGAATTTCCACCTAACCATCGAGCACGGACCATGCCACATAGTTAATGGTGCCAAGCATCCCAGCTATAGAGGCCTCACTTATTGTTCAGGAAGCTTGGCACGATTGTATGGGAAGGCACGTGCTCGATGGTATGTAGGTGGAAGTTCCCAGTTTATACGGTATGTACAAGTCGTCCATGGTGGCGCGATTGTACCCCTCGCAGTGAGACATGCAGGCGTATTTATCGTGTGGTCACTGGCCGTTGACCGACCACACGTTAGACATGGAAATTTGATGAAAGGAGGGTTCCACCCAAGCCTACCTCAATGCTCAGCGATCCCGAAGGACCTGTGCAACACGCGACATGTGAGGATGCATCTGCATGATCTAGCTACATATGTATGCAGTCAGCGTCCAGTTTTCCGTGCATTCAGCGTGCGGATCGCTTCTACATCACCGACGATTTGACAGCATGAAGCCACTGCACAGGCGACGTACCGCGCGAACAGAAGACCAGATACCGCTTCTTCCACTCTCCAAAGATGGCTCGCTGTCGTCCTCGTGGTCGGCCTCGTCTCCGCCGCCTTCGCCTTCGCCTTCGTTTTTGTCGCCGTCTTCATCCTGCCCGTCCGTTTCCCCATTTACCAGCGGCAGATCAAGGCTGACTGTCATGCGCGCCATCAACCACTTGCGACGAAACGCGCGCGGTACCTTCGCTGCAGCTGCCGTGTTACCGCAGTCTCCGGTATATGTTGCTCTGCAAATGGCCACCTTGAGTTGTTAGCAGCCGGTCGTTTGCCGGGTTGATTAAGCTTGTTCGGTTCTAGCCGGCCACTGGTCAGCGTTGCAAAGCTATACATGGTTTATTCTGATAGATGATCAATCTGCGCAAGATTTGTTTGCTCTTCTGTAGACTAAGAAGCTACAATCAATCTCACTTCTGCATTTTCACTTTTGCCTTCTTTTCTGCCTTCTTTCTACTTCTTTCGGCATATGAATGTCTGCTTCTTTCGGCATATGAATGTCTGCAATTCCTTTCTGCACTCTATGCCTCCTTTCCTTTCCGCGTTCTCTCCTGGCCCCTGCCCCCTCTCTTTGTCATTTTTTCTTGGTTCAAGCTTCTAGTACTCTTGGTGTTCCGCTATTAGAAATCACGCTCACCTTCGTTCACGACTTGCTCTCGGCAATTGCATTACATACGACCTTTACAGAATGGCGTGCGATCCGACTCTGCCACAGCAGAACGGCGACCATATGTCGGACCGCGAGTATACAATCTTCAACCGCCTGGCGGAAACGATGGAACGATATGTTCGTTTTCCGCCCAATCTACTCCCATACATGTTGTTCCGGCTCTGTTTTTCTGCAGGAATGGCACTCGACTCCAATTACACGAAACCTAAGAAACCCACGCCATGAACAAGAGGCTAAGACCATAATATGACCATTCTTAGCACGACTACTTCCGCCGAAACTACAACTTCATATACGATGCAGCGAGAACCTCCCGCCGGCCCCGACACCTCACCGAGGAAGAATTCCTCCTCTCGGCCATCTCTCTCGTCGACGAGATCAACGGACACCACACCACTGAGGAAACTCACATCTTTCCACACCTCGCGGCCCGTATGCCCGAGTTCGATGCGCGCAGGGGCCACTTAGTGCAACAGCACGCCGTTATACACCGGGGTTTGGTCGATTTTGAGGACTACGTGCAGAGTTGCCTCAACGGACAGGTGTTGGAAATGGACGTTGTGAGGGAGAAGATGGATACGTGGGGCACTGTGCTGATGCAGCACATGGATGAGGAGGTGAGAATGTTGAAGGCTGATCGGATGATACGTATTTGGACGAGAGACGAGATGCTGCAATTACCCATCTGACCATTCTTCTTTTTGTCCGTTTCGGTTGTTATCATCCTCGGTCTGTATCACGGCAAAACAAAAGAAAGTCATGGTAGCACTAGGTAAACATGCAATAAATAAAAGAGGCTTTGCCATTGTGCGGGGGCTTTTCTCTCTTCACTGGTCTCGACGCCTGTTCTGTCTTTGCCTTTGTAAACCACATCTTGAACATCATCTGTGTTCAATCAACCAACACGCACTTATGCATGCCGTACAGCGAGATATTGGCAAATAAACTCTGAAACAAATGCGGCTGTTTCACACACACGCCTCCCTATTCCATTCCTATCTATGTACTCCGTACTCGACTGCGCAAATCCATGATTCACAGTGCCCTTCCTGCAGCAGGGCCCCCAGCCAGATCCTTCTAGCATCTAGAGGAATAACAGCAAAGAAGGAGGTAACGACTCTTCTAACGTAGGAAAATGGTAAAACAATGCGCAAGACCACTCCAGCCACCAGACCATTGCATTCTACCCACGGGCCACGATACCATCTCCTCGTCCTCCTCCTTCCACCAAACGACTTACACGACGGCCGTATCCCTCCACAAATCCATCATAGCCCCCAAAGCCGGATAGAATCCCAGCACCGAAACCGCCATATCTGGCAAAAATCCCCCCCCATTCGATCCCCAATGAAGCGTCAACGGCGCCCACGCCAAATTCCGATAAAAGCTCTTCTTCCACTGTCTTTCCCACTCCCTACCGCCCTTGCTGTCCTTATCAACTATCCCCTCCTCTCCCCCATCCTCTTTCTTGCGACTCCTCTCTACGAGTAACCGCGCCGCCTCCATCGCAACATACAAACCCCACGCCCGCACACTCAGCAGCGCAAGCCTTCCTTGCGAAGGCGCCGCCAGGGGAAGGACTTTCTTGCTCGATAGGAAGGATACATTTTCGGAGGCTTGGAAGACGAGCAGGGAGGCAAGTTGTGCGTATGCGACGAGGGTATCGAATGTGCTTTCTGGGGAGACATCCTGTGCGGCTTTGAAGGCGTGCTTTTCCCCCCCGGTTCCCCCTGTTTGACGCTTTGCCGGGCGGGACTTACGGACTAGTTTCTTCGCTGCGAAATATAAGCCCAGTAGGCCCCATAGACGGGCCATTGTTCTGGTTTCGCTAATCAGCCCGGAGAGGGTCTTGAGCCGCGCGCCGAGTTGGAGGGCTAGAGCTGCGAGAGAGGGCCTTGGTATGGTGGAGGCCATGATGATGGTAGACGCGGGGGGGAGTTTGTATGCGAGGGCGAGGAGACGTCGGGCGGATTGGCGGATGGCTGCGTTGGCGAGGGTTTCGAGAAGGGAGCCTGAGAGGCGGGTTGCGTAGCAGGCGAAGAGGAGGACTGTTTCGGTGCCGGTGCGTGTTTGCATGCATTGGGAGAGGTGGGTGAGGAAGACGTCGATGCGGGAAGGGGTTGATATGACGAGGGCGGATAGGGAGACTGGTTTGTCGGTTGGAGGTCGTGAAGAGGGCGATGGAGGGAGGGAGGATGAGGGAGGAGAGCTTGTTGTGTTGGCCGAGGAGGCGGGAGGAGCTTCGGAGGCTGTCATGATGGTGTCTTGTGTCTTCAGATGCTGTTCTTTTCCTCTCTTTCTTCCTTCTGTTTGTTTCGTCCCTTCGATCTTCGCTATCCTCTCCTCTATCTTTCTCTCTTCAGTTCTTCTCTTCTTCTTCTTCTTCTTCTTCTTCTTCTTCTTCTTCTCTTTTCCGTCGATTCTCCTCCTCCATTTCTCGGCTCTCTTCCACCATCTGCCGCTGCTGTTCTCAATAGATATAGCCAATTCCAATGCCTCTCAATTCTAGTGTTTGGTCGCGCTGCTTGTCGGGCTTGTGGTGGGATTTACACGGGTAGATGCGAGAGATTGATAAGATGACAATCGAGTTACACTTCGAGTGCGCGGGCGGTGTGTGGAAAAGCAAGGGAACCAGGCATTTACGGAGTAATCGCACCACGTCTTTCGGAAGTTGAAACCGCGAATGAGAGTGAAATGGAATAGGCTAAATGAGGCAGAAAGTATTTGCGAGAAGATCCAGAGGTATCGCCACTGGCCAGGTAATTACATACGGAGTACGTACTTGGGTACTATGCACTTTGAGCTTGCTGCCTCGCCCAGTGCCTCGGCAAAAAAAACAGGTAACGTCCAGCGTGGGGCCGCTCGGCATCACGTTCATGGTTAGAAGAACTGGGGACCATTTGGCTTCACGCATCACGGATTCACGGCCACGCTGCTTGCTTACACGCGATTGGTATGGAAACTTTTCAAGTGTCCATAGAATAAGCTACTATTCATGTCTATGGATCGTCCCAGCCTCTTCGCCGCAACCCAAACCCTCCTTCACTCATCGTGATTCCTCAATATGCAGATCGTGTCTTGGACCGCACAGCCCTTTGATCGATCCATCGAGCCCCATCCCGCTTCATGTAGGACATGTGGGACAAATAAATGAGAAACGATCTTTAAAATAATTGAGCGCGACGTAGAGATGGATAACATTGATTTCTTCTGTCTTGCCCCAATACCGCTCCTTACGGCCTAAAGGCGTTCAATACAAACAAACAAACAAACAAGCAAGTACTCCAAATGACGCGGGTTTACGGCGTTCGGCCGCAGTTTGGAGCTCCGCAGGGTTCAATCCCAAGCTTTTTCACTCCATCTTCTCGTTCAGCGTCCCGTCCCTACGCTTCAGCTTACCAGATGCTCTCTCCGTGATCACAAAGTCCCCCTCCTGCAAATGAACTCAGCAATGCTCAACCCCGAACGGCAGCCCCCAAGGCACCACCGGTGAATTGAGTTCCGCCAGCTTGTCGCTGAGGGTTGCCGCCTGTGCGAGCACCACCCCGAGCACCACCCCGGCCACCACCACGACCGCCACGGCCCCGACCTCCTTGTCGCTCGAACGCGTTGGATGTGCCTTGGGTGCGCTGCTCGAGGGTTCGCTCGTTGGTCTCGATGAGGGCGCTGGCCTTGTCAGAGAGTGTCAGTGCCAATGACTGCAAGCGGCTCAGCTCGACACCCTTGCGGAAGATGACGTTGTTTGTCACCTGGTCGAGAGAAGCAGCCAGTTCTTCGTGGCTGATCATCTTGCTGACGATGGCACCAGCCTTGGTAATGTCCAGCTCAAACATGGAGCTGAGTGTTTCGAGGGCCAAGGTGTCGTAAAAGGGAGCGTATGTGAACAGATACGTCCGCAGGCCTTCTTCTTGAATTTGCTTGGAGAGCATAGACTTGATATCCTCGGCGTTAGGCATCAACTCCCAAATCTTGATGCTGTGGATAAATGTCGTTGCTTTCTTCCACTCGCCTGCAGCCAGGGCCTTGGACGCCTGCATCACGTGATCTCGTGTGTTCTCCGGCGGTCCAGTAAAGATCTGTCGCTCGTGGTACTCGAGCATGCGTCTGTAGGTCTTGCTGATGATACGCTTCCTGATATCAGGAGAAGATCCAGTCTGGGCCAGCAGAGGAATCTCGAGAAGCATGCTGCAGGTGAGATATACACACTCCAGAAGCTCCAGGTTGATGTGCATGTGGAAGGGCAGCTGACGCTGCTTCTCCAAGCGCTCCTGCTCAGGGGACACCTGGTTGTATCTTTGCATCATGACACCCTGAGCCAACAGTTCCTTCTGACGGCCAGAGCCGCAAATCTCCTGGAGGGTGTTTTGGGCATCGTAGACGAGACCCTTGCGGAAGGCGCAAAGGCCGACCTGGACAAGAGTCCTGTTGTAGAGAATCTGTGACTGAACGTCGAAGTTGGGAATCGTGTCCTGCAAGTGGGACATGAGCATCATGTCACGAGCCTTGTAGTATTCGCCATGGAGAGCGAGGAAGTACACTTGGGACAACATGGCACGCGCACGGATAATGCCCTCGCTGTTGTTGAACAGGTAGTTGCAGAGAATGTTGACCAGGTCGTTGGCCTCCTGGGACTTTGCTCGGGGAGTAATGACAGAGTCGACCTTGTCGTCGGCAGCCTTTGCGTAGGTTTCCTCCAGCGTCTTGACGACTTGGGCGGGCTGTATATTTCATAAAGTAGTTAGCATATGTAACTCTGTCCGCGATGGGTCGCGCCAGTCAGTTCGTAAGAAACTTGTTTTTTGTAATTACCTTGAAGTAAACGTGCTCGAGACGTCGCATAACGATACGGTTGACGCTATCTTGGGGAATATCCAGAGTAGCGTCCGTTCGAAGACGCTCATAGTACAGCTGGCCACGGAAGATGATGTTGTAAAGGGCACTCTCGTCCTGCAGGCGTTCGATGTATTCGGAGGTGTGAGGGTCGATGCTTTGCAGCGAGCGCACTAGCTCATCATCCAGTCTCTCGACGTACGACACGACGGAACCGGCAACCTTGATGTACTTCTCGCCGGGCTGGAGGCTGGGGGGCTTCTCGTCATCATCCCACTCCTCAACATTTTCGACAACCACGTAGTCCTGGTTTTGATCGAGGACCGTCAACAATGTAGACAGCTCCTTCTCGGCAGCCTTCCAGTGCTCCAACGGCATAACGTTGGTGGTGCCAGCACTAAGGTCGAAGCGAGCGGACACAAGGGCGAGTAAAACACGAATCTGCTGATAAGGAGTGTTGGAAATTTCGCTGAGTTTCTCCATCACCTTGATCTGCTCCAGACGGTCTGTGTTCTTCTTGCCACGAGACTCCAAGATGCCACGCAGATGCTTAAAGATGCTCTCAGGAGTGTACTGCAGAGTGCGACCACCCTTTCCTACAGTGGCGAAGCCATCGTCGGTCAACTCCTCAGCTGTCGCAACGTCCTCCTCAGTTCGGACAACCTTCTTGGGCTTCGCAACAGGCTCCGGCTCGTCGTCCTCAGACTCCATGAAGGCATCTTTGTCTGCTTTGTAAGCATCGATTTGAGATTGGTACTCTTTGCTCGTCTTCTTGATCTTTTGTTTGACGGCGTTGAGACCACGGGCTTGAGTGGCATTCATCTTCTTGGGTGTGACTTTTTGCTTAGCCAAGGCCTCGTTCATGAAGTCCTCTAATTCAGCAATGGTTTTGATGTATGGTTTGGGCGTTTTTTGGCCATCCTGCATGCGAGTGACTTGTCGGCTAAGTTTGTCAAACTCTACAAGCAAGAAATCCGTTAGCGAATGCCTCAAAGAAGGACAGACATATCTCTTGCAAGACGGTGGGCGCTCCTTTGCGGCATCTTATTGTCCCTTTCCAGCATTGCCCATCATGCACATACCAGCTGAAATCAAAGTCCAGTCGCCATTCTTCTGTCCGTTCTCAATGAGCTTGATAGAGGCGTCCAGTTCGTCGAGACGCTTATCCTTGGCGCTCTTGACCTTGGCTCTCACTTCTTCCTCCTCACTCTCGCTGTCTGACGCGGCATCCCTCAAGAAACGGTTGGCACCACCGGCCCCGTCATCGCTAGAAGAGTCGTCGCTGTCATCAGAGTCATTCATGTCGTCGGAGTCGTCGGAATCATCTTGTTCGGCGCCCTGTCGCTGCCGCTTCTCCTCGTCGGAGTAGAGCTCCTCCTCGTCGGAGGAACTGTCGCTGGAGCTTTCATCTCCACCACGGAAAAATCGAGACATGGTGGGTGCGTGTTGTTTTGGCACTGTTCCCCGGTCGGATGTGTATCGCCTCGACGAGTTCGAGGGACGTGATACAGAATTATCGCGATATTGCGATGCGCGGGGTCAGGAATCGAGTCGGGCTCTTGAGGGCCGAAAATTGATGATTTTTGGTGGGAGGTGGGGCGGCAAGTTGGGGCTTAGCGAACAGAGTACAAGGAGCAATCAGAGCATTCCGTGGACAGGACATTCCGAACACGAACAACTGGCGCAAAGCCAGCAGACGTTCCTCTTAAATTCTCCCTTGTCATTCTGTGTGCGCTTATGTCAGCTAGTCGGTAGTTTCATTTTTCCGTGCCCGAGGCTTCCCTGGACAGTCGGAGACAACTGGCTGGGTTTCGCCCCCCAGTCAGCGTTATGTATTACCAACCATGGCGTAAGGCGTGCGACGATATTTCGGTAGGTACTCCGACGTCTCAGCGGCGTGTTCCTGACTCACCAACGCCGTCACCACCCACCTGTCCCACCAGCAGCTCCCTAAATGCACTGATACATCATCATGACCAGTATGAGGTGCTCAAAAGGCGCTTTCTCGGCCGCGAGGTCGTTCTTACGCATCGCGAACCGTGGGTACTCAACATCTACGACTCGGCGAACATCTGCCCCTCTAGAGTTCCTGCTCCCCCGGGCCATGAGCCAAACGGATGGTCATACTTCGTTTCTGCTACACTCTTCAAGGCATCACCGTGCTACATGCCGTTCAATACCAAGTCCCACGATCAGCCAGACCCCGACTCGACAATCGCAACAACGAAATTTTACAGTTACGGCGACTAGAGGAGCTACGACGTGCATTTTGAATCCGCAAACAGACAAAGATGGGAAACAGATGATGCTGGAGATAACGCCTAGAGCAGCAAAGGTACATACACGCTTTCTAAGCTTTGTTGTTCTGGGATCAGTCGGCTAATTGCAAGTGCTCGGGCAGCGTCTTTCAGAAATTATGAAGAAGGATAAGAACACAAACTTGGCACTACGCATACAAGTTGAAAGCGGTGGCTGTCACGGCTTTCAGTACCTCATGAGTCTCGTTACGATTCCCGCCAAAGACACGGCAGAATATTCCACCGTGGTAAACGACGACGATTCCATTTTCCAGTTCGCACAGGACGGCGAGGGATCCGCCTCATCTTCTTCTACAGACGCCAGGATTATCTTGGATGGGCCATCATTGGACTTGCTAAAGGGGAGCAAGGTAGACTTCACTTCGGAGCTGATTGGATC
This sequence comes from Claviceps cyperi, assembly GCA_018360075.1. NCBI lineage: Eukaryota > Fungi > Ascomycota > Sordariomycetes > Hypocreales > Clavicipitaceae > Claviceps > Claviceps cyperi. The sequence continues at coordinate 41,579 of SRPQ01000010.1, forward strand.
CCAGTTTAAGATTGTGGACAATCCGTATGCAACAAGTAGCTGTGGTTGTGGCACGAGTTTTGATATCAAGCTGTAACGCCATATGTGGTAACATGGTGGCACAATACATCTTGTAATAATTGTAAGATGTGAGATTGACATGAACAGAATGTACATACGGAAACAAACATGGTTTGTTGGAAAATGATAGATTTTTTACCCGAATATCTGATGAGGACTGTTCAACGCCCGGCACGAGCCATGCTCCCTATCCATCTGAGGTACCGCATGCTGGCAACGTATCGAGAACGTCTCACCTAAAGAGTGATGCGTCTACCCGATGAAAAATCTCCAAGTAAAACTTTATTTCAATACTTCGTATGTGTCAGACGAGCAGCTGTATTCGTTCACAATCTGGGGCGTGACGACTGGCATATGGAGAGCTGTTGTATCATTCATCAACGGTGTCAATTACCTACAACCTCATGATGTCCAAAAACGCCAAGCACCAATACCATGAAAAAAAAATACCTATTTGAAGACCCAACCCAATCGTGATATTTAAGTATTATTGCTACTCTAGTTCATCTGGCGGACAAGAGCATTGATGTGGTCCTCACGGTTGCCAAGATCACCACCCTCGATAAAGTGCTTGAACTTTCGGGTGCGGAATCCACCAGTGGGGTTAGACAGCTTGAAGGGCCACAAGAAGTTGGAGGCCTGCTTGAAGTTGGGGCCAACGGTGAAGATCTCGTGAACAAGATCCTCCATGCAGACAATGCCGTACTTGCCGAGGTTGTCCTCGATAATGGCGTTGTCAGTCAGAGCAGTGCGCTGCTTGTTGACCTTGCCGTAACCACGCTTGTAGACAAGCTCCTTGACAGTCTTGAGGTTGGGGTAACCGTAGGCAATCCAGGGCTCGACAATCTTCAACATCTCGGTGGTGGCCTTGGTAGCCTTGATGAACACACCGTTGTTGATCTGGAGAAGACGGAGAAGCTGAAGAGTCTTGCGGGGCTTGGGGGGCATCTTGTTGATACCCTTGATACGGACGACAAAGATCAACTTGGACTCGGCAGGAATATAGGCAGAGTCGTTCTCCTTGGCCAGACGGTGAAGGCGAACCTTTTCACGCTCAGCATCACGATACTCCTTGACGTACTTCTCAGCACGCTGGAAGATGACGGTGCGCTTCTCCTTGTTGGCCTAGTGGAAGACAAAAGTCAGCAGGCTAAATCGCCAATACAATGAGTGGAAATGAGAGAAGTTTGATCGGCTGTATCAGACCCGAAAGAAGGTATAGATCAACAACATTGACATTATGTGTCTAGTTGATTGGTATGTTGTGCATCATACTAGCCAGTGAAATTCAGGGGGGGTATACATACAGCCTTTCTCTTGGTGATGGCATCGGTGCGCTCAGCGCGGGCCTTCTCCTGGGACTTGCGCTTCTTGAGAAGAGTCTCAGGGACCAAGATTTGGTCGTTGGTAGGGACGGTACTACACGGACAGTCAAATTAGTACGAGGTCCGGCATACTCTAAGGTATGAACAAGAGCGCCGGTGCAAGAACTGTAGCTGAAGCGCGACATTCTCTGCTTTGGCTGACTCGAATTTGGATTTAATCGGTGAGTAGCGCAGGGTCAGGAACTCGACAACGACAATTTCTTGCCTGTCAAGGTCGCTATCTGCAATAACTCATCCAACAACGACCCTTCGCGTAACGCTTGGGAGCTAAAGATTGCTGAAGCCCATTTCTTGGAGATGGCCAGAGCAAACAGCCAAGAAAATTGTAGGGGTTGTTCAGGCAACATGTTTTTCGGAGGGAAGAATTATTTCAATTCTTCATCTCCAACACCTCAGGCATGGTCTCTCGGTTCGCAAGCTGTGTTCCAAGCCTGAATAACGGAGGGAGGTGCCGAAGAGAGATCGAGCTGACAGGTTCTCTTTATTTCACACGGCTTTCATGAAGACGCGATCAAGAGTTCCTGTCAAGCGAGAGGACCACGGACAATCTGCAAGAGAACTCGGAGCCGAAATCTCTAAGTCCATAATCGAGATATTCAGGAAGAATCGACATACGTGGCGGCCATTATTGCGGCTGGGCTGTTGATCGTGCACGACGGTTAGTATTGGCGTGGTTGGGATGAGAGAAGTAAAACTTTTGCATAGTGGACGCTTGATGTTTTTTCTCAACCTTTGCTCTGGGTGGAGAACGCGTGCGAAGCGGGCTTCCTCTCTTTCCATCCCACCAATCCCACCGTTTTCCAGCTAGGGTAGGGTTTTTGTACGGTCGGTCCACACAAAATCTCACACTTTTCTGCCGCAACCCACCGCCTTAGCTTCACGCCGCCTAATCCACACCAACGAAGCGCCCATCGCGACGGTTCCATAGTGAAAACTGGTCCTTCATTCCCAACTGCCAGCGTCGAGAAACCAGCCCGATTCAAAATGCCTCCCAAGAGAACCCCCGCCGCTCCTAAGGAGAACATCTCCCTTGGGCCCTCCGTTCGCGATGGTATGTTTTCGCGGGATTCCGAGATTCGATTCGTCAAGCCCATCATGAGCCGCGCCGCGACAATTTCTGAGATTGCCGTGCTAACTGCAATTCAACAGGCGAGCTCGTCTTCGGCGTTGCTCGTATCTTCGCCTCGTTCAACGACACCTTCGTTCACGTCACTGATCTCAGGTTCGTCCACATCACCCCAGCCAAAATCATCTCCTTCTCCTCGTCCAAAAACAATTCTCTCTGTGACGGAAATAGGTCGGACTCGATAATCTAACATGGTCAACAGTGGTCGTGAGACCATCACCCGTGTCACCGGTGGCATGAAGGTCAAGGCCGACCGTGACGAGTCCTCCCCCTACGCTGCCATGTTGGCTGCTCAGGACGTCGCTGCTCGATGCAAGGAGCTTGGCATCAACGCCCTCCACATCAAGATCCGCGCCACTGGTGGTATGTCTTCGCCCGCCCACGTTACCTCAACCCCCATTCGAGAAGAGCAGAAATCTAACATGTAATGCTCAGGTAACGGCACCAAGACCCCTGGACCTGGTGCTCAATCAGCTCTCCGTGCCCTTGCCCGTGCTGGCATGAAGATTGGCCGCATTGAGGACGTTACCCCTACCCCCTCCGACTCCACTCGCAGAAAAGGTGGTCGCCGTGGTCGTCGTCTCTGAGCGCCTTCCTGGCAATGGACTTGGCTTGGTTTGGACTGGAGTTTCGCTATCTGGTTTCTCTTTGGCGTTGAGAAAAACGAGGAGAACGGCCATAGTGCCTGGTCTCCATTCTACTGTGCTCTGTCACATCCGGTTAGCGGGTGCTTTGGCGAGCTGCTAGGTAGACGGATATGAATTCGCCGCCCGACGCAGGCCTACGAACAGTGAATCAAGTTCCACTATGCAGTGTGTTGTCGCCGTGAAATGCTTGCGCAGTCATAATAGAAGGTCTCTCATCATGTAGATGATCGTCGTATCGCGATCCATCAACTGGACGCCCATGACTCTATGAATTTCTTTTCTACGATTTCCAGCCTAATAACATTTACAGACCACAGATTTCGTTTCCATAAAGTCTTCCTATGTTTCACTCGATGCCCGGCTTGAGCGTCCACATGCCCCGTCCCGCACCACCAGTCTTGTTCAAGATAGCAACTCTGTCCAAAGCGATTTTAAATTCATCACTTTGTTTCATCCCCGGGCAGTACGCATTGAAGTGGTCCACCAGCATCTTGCTCGGAACTCGTCCCCCGTGCCTACCTACAAACTCCTTGATCATAACCATAAAGTCTTTCGATTTTAGGTTTTTGTCGACAGTTGGCGTACCGGAGCGAGAGCTACCAAAGTTATCAGCATCCAGGCCTTGCCGGCTCGCCAAGTTATTCATAATGCCGGCGGAGCTTGGTCCCGCCCGACGTCTGTTGCCAGGACGTCCTCCTAGGCCAACTTCTCCAGTCCAAGTGACCGTTCCGATCGGAACGTGCCGAGCCGCCTCAGCGGCATTTTTCAGGTGAGCAGCTGCTTCGCGAGCGACCCGATTCGCCTCCTGCTGCAGGACACTGATATCGGCTTTGGCTCTTTGAGGTCCATTTACAATCTGATCATGATCGTAAGCGCTATTGACCGATCGCGAGAATATACCTTCTAGCATTCGCCTCTCGTCATGGACAGATTCATCTTCGTGAAATTCTTCCATGGCTGCCACTACTTTCATATTCTGCAGCTCGCGTGTCTCCGTGTCATCTCCTGTCCTGGCGCTAGCGACTGGTGCCGACTTTTTGCTTTTGGCATCTCCCTCTCCACCTGGGTCCTGTATTCCAACTTCGGCGCCTTTAAACACCTCACTCCGCTGGGCGGCTGCTTCATTACCAGCATTGTAAGTGAATAGATCATACAAATCTGACAAGTCGTATGAGCTTCGCTGTTTGGGATCCTTGAGCACTTTGTTCGTCATGAACTGTTTAAAAATTTGCCGGTGATATATTTTCTCTTCAATTGTACCCTCGGTCATGAGTCGATAGATTTTGACTGGTTTAGTTTGCCCCAACCTCCATGCTCTCTCGCGAGCCTGTAAGTCCGTGGACGGATTCCAGTCTGGGTCAAAGATTATGATACGATCAGCGCCAGTCAAGTTCGTTCCCAACCCACCAGTACGGGTAGTCATAAGGAAAACATGAATTGACGGATCAGTGTTGAAAGTATCGATCATTGGTTGTCGTCGGTCAACTGGAGTTTCCCCATCCATCCGAACGTAGGTAATATTGCAGTCGCGCATGCACTTTTCGACGATGTTAAGCATGAGCTTTCCTTGGGAGAAGAGCAATGTCTTGTGGCCGTTTGGGATCATCACTTTTTGCAACAAGTCCTTGGTAAGCTGAAGCTTGGCTGATAGTTTTGGGCTACCGTAATTATACCCAGGCTTGCTGCCCAATCTCTTGTCCAGTAAGTCTGGGTGGTTGCAGATCTTACGCAGAACATCAATTCCATAAAGCGATTGTCGTCGTTTATTCAAGATTGCCGAACACTCGTCTGAGCCTAGAAATGTTTCGTAGGCCTTCCGCTGGCCCTCTGTCAACTTACAAAACAAAACTTGCTCCGTCTTCTCGGGCAAATCAGCAGCCACGTCGACCTTGAGGCGCTGAAGTAGATATTCGCTTATCGTGTTTTTAAGTGCTTCAGCACACTTTTCGGCGGTCATGACCTGGAGATTGGACGCATTTGCATAACCACCTTGTCGTATGGGTATTTCGAATTGTGCGCGAAAATTGACCAAAGTACCCAATCGCATCGGATAGATGAAATCGAACAACGACCATAACTCTGTGAGATTGTTCTGCACAGGTGTCCCAGACAGTATGACTCGGTTCGGCGTATTCAGCTCTTTGCAAGACACCGTTATTTCTGCGTTGGGATTCCTGATCTTATGACCTTCATCAAGCACGGCATAATCCCATTCTATAGGCAGAAGCTCATCGGCATAGGTTTGCAATCCGGTATATGTAGTCACAAGAATGTGGCCATTCTTCACAACGCTTGCGACTATTTTTCGCGCGGCGTCGAGTGACTTGCTGGCAACTGGCTGTTTATGGTCAAGGTCATAGTCGTCCTCCAAACGTGGGTTCATCATGCCACTACCAGATGAATGTAGGATGGATACCCTCAGGGGCGGCCACCAACGATGAAATTCGTTAACCCACTGTCGGAGTAATGTGGCAGGTGCAACAATGATTACCGGCCGCCTCAACCTACTGCTGTGATGTAGTGCCGCAATGAAGGCTATTAGCTGAACAGTTTTGCCCAGTCCCATCTCATCGCCAACAATACCGCCCACACTTTGCTTGTACAGTTCGGCGAGCCACTGCACTCCAGTTTTCTGGTACCCAAACAGAGAAGGATGAATATCGCCGGGTATCTTCAAATTGTCATCAATGTAATGGTCTGGATAGTCCGGCGATGGCTTCAGCCATTCTTCCTCATCTCCGCTTTCGACTTGGGATTGGTTATTCCCATCGTCTATTACTTGTCGCCGTGCTCTCCTAGCCCAGCTTCGCCTTGATATCCAGTCGCTCAACCTTCGTTTGTACAATGTCTCATCACCATCATCCAGCTTGCTGAGATCGATGCCTTCAGGCTGTTGGCCCCTCGACTTCGCCTTGGCCTTACGACGTTCTTGACGAATCAAGTCATCCTCGTTTCCTTGTTGCGATATTAAAAAAGTTTCGAGATCTGAGTCTGATGCTTCGTCGGGTTCAAAGTCTGCAGACGGACTGCGCTTTCGTTCTTTTCGCTGCTTCTTGCGCGGTCGCGGCGATGTATCGGTCTCTTCCGCAGCTTTCGATGGTCTTTTCTTCCTATCTTCTACATCATCGCTGAAGCCTGGCCGTCGCAAGTTCTGGTGAGATGTTGGGCCCTCAAAGTCTTTATCGAGCTGTTCCGCTTCAGCCTCCTCTTCTGCCTCTAGTACTGTATCGGCGAGTTGTCCTTCTATGCCCTGCGGCCGAGGTCCGCCAATTTTGGCGAAGGGCGTAATTTTACCAGTTCTGATGAGATACTCGCGATGACTCTCGCCAGGAAGCCTCTTGGACTTGTGCAGACCGGCATCCTCCAAGTGACTTTCTTCATGTCTCTTGTCAATTCGCGTCTGGAAATCGCTGATGTCGTTTGAGACGTGCGATAGTTGAGCTTCCAGCTTTGTGATTTCTTTCTGGACATTACGCGATTGATACGGATTTTGCGATACCCGTTCTAGTCTCTTTTTCTCTCTGTCAAGCTGGGACTTCAGTTTCAGTCTCGTCAAGTCCAGTTTATCTATGCGGTTCTGATCTTTCTTGTCCTCAGCTTCCATGAGTGCCGCGTTTGCCTGTAGGGTAATATCTCGCTCTAGGTCGTTTTGGTCTCTGACAGTTCCTGTGAGGTTTCTCAAGGCATCTTCCTCTGACATATTCGTCGAGTCGGCTCCCGGCTTCTCGCTCTGTGAACCTTCTGCCACGATAGCTTCTTGAGCAGCCATGACCACATCTCGGACGAGCGTTTCACGGTTCGTTTCAGAGGCGCTATGCGGTTGCTCTGCAGCGGACTCCATGCTGGCAAAATTGCGAGGCCACTTGAATTTAATGGTAAATACACAGAGGGTGTCGCAGCTTCACGAGTCTCCTGAGTCAGAAGCGCAGCTACTCGATTGCTTCAGCTTCGAGTTCATGTTACCTTTGTGGTGCGTGATTGTGAAGTGTCGACGTCACTGCCGATGGATGAACGACTGTACCTAGGACCGAAGAAGAAAAATGAGTAATGTGACGTTTCGCTAGATTTCACACAAGAAGCTGATCGAACGCAAGGAGTGGCTGTATGATTGTAGCCTCTGTCTGAGTTACACTTGCTGACGGTGCTGTTCGAGTCGACGATGGATGGCTCACATTATGTATCAGCGTGAACGGGAAGAAAGCGCAAGGGAGGGCGGCGGCGAGGCAGAACCTAATTGGCTTGAGCTTCAGCTTCTTTGGTGGGGCCTTTCAATCCATGTTCGGTACGCCTTGTAGGTACCTGCCTAATGATGACATCCTGATTCCTACCCTTGCCGACTTACCGAGAAGCTCCGGCCAGAAGAACATTTTCGACCATAGCAGCCAAGACGAATTTCATTAAACTTCATCATCTTAATCCTGAGCCTCGTGAATCCAGCAGACTCGAGCTCGATTGAAAAATGCAATATTCACGTCTTTCTGACTGACCTGTCTCCGGGACATCGACAAAAATACCGTTTCGGTGAGGTGAAGTGTTACTGCAATTCACCATCTGGCCCAGGCCAACATAAGAAGCGGCCAGCACCGTTGCACCAAGCTCTTTCAATATGGGTTTGCCGAAACTGGACAGCCATATTGCATTATGCATGCTACATATACAGAGAATGACAGGTTATCATGTGACAACATTTCAACATTTCATTACCTCCGATGCATCCAGAGCCTAGCCAAGCCAACCAGGTAGGTTAACTGTTCGGACTTCACATCAAGAGAACAAGAGCATCAGCCCAAGAACATCAAGTTATCCACATAATCCCAGAATAGTTCTAGTGAGCATGAGTCTAGTAATAAGTGTTAGGATTCTGCAACCTTGTGACATTTGCCTCGCACTGCTATATATCGAAGCTTTCTATATCGCCGTGCTTGAGGGTTCTCGCCTACTGCTAACCCGTCAACATTTCCTTCAAGTGATCCTTTCTCCAACTGGCCGGCGCTGATAATCGACGTGCGTGACGTTCGGTAGGCGTAGATGCGGCGACCCAATCGGCCAAGACTTGCAGAAGCGAGTCGCGAGAAGCCGAAGTCCAAAGGGCAAGGCTGCAGGCTGCAGGCCCCACTCAGGACTTTGATCTCACATTTGGCTGCGACTTTTAGCTTTGCGACCTGTAATTACTCGTCATGTATATTATGTGCCCAGCATCTGCAGACAAACTGAAGTACATACGAACAAGTGACTAAGGAGCTGGGAACAGCGCGCCGCACCGGTCCATTCCATTCCGCTGCCACCTAAGACGGGCCAAGACGCAAAGCCGGCAGTCAGCGTTGGTGTCGTTATCCCTTGAGCTCTCAACGCGCCAAAAACCGACATCTTCGTCAACTTCACCACTCCACATCGCCGCATCACCCACCTCGCTGCGTGATTCAGTTACATCCTTCTGCGAAGCCCATGCGACGGGCGTCCTCGGCATGCACGTTATAAAACCCTCGTGGCTGAGCCACAGCGGCGAGCAGAAGGACTTTGAGGTCTACAGCTGCCACGTCTCCCCCGATGGGAAACGCCTGGCAACGGCCGGCGGCGATGGCCACGTCCGAGTCTGGTCCACCGACGCGATTTACCACGCCAAGGACGCGAGCTACACGAAGCCGCGCCAGCTTTGTCACATGAGCCATCATCTGGGCACAATTCACTCTGTGCGCTTTTCGCCAAACGGGCGATACTTGGCCAGCGGGGCCGATGACAAGTTGATCTGCGTCTATCATCTGGATAAGAACGCGCCGGCCGTGACTTTTGGGCACAACGATCCGCCGCCCGCCGAGAACTGGAAGACCTACAAGCGACTAATTGGCCACGACAACGATGTACAAGATCTGGCGTGGTCTCCAGATTCGTCCTTGTTGGTTTCCGTCGGACTGGACTCCAAAGTCGTTGTTTGGTCTGGCCACACGTTTGAAAAGCTCAAGTCAATCCCAGCGCATCAGAGCCATGTCAAAGGCATTACGTTTGATCCCGCAAACAAATTCTTTGCCACTGCGAGCGACGATCGAACCATAAAGATTTTCCGCTATACTCCTCCAGCCCCCAACGCAACCCAGCACGACATGATCAACAATTTTGTGCTTGAAGCGACCATCAGCTCGCCTTTTAAGAGCTCACCTCTGACCACATACTTCCGTCGATGCTCCTGGTCTCCCGACGGAAATCACATTGCTGCTGCCAACGCTGTGAATGGTCCCGTGAGTTCAGTTGCCATCATCGAGCGAACGAGATGGGACAGCGAGATCAACCTGATCGGACACGAAGCGCCGACCGAAGTTTGCATGTTCTCCCCGCGATTGTTCCATACGACGAAGCCTGATGAGGATGCTGCGACCAGTGGAGACGCCGGGCAGTTGGTCACAGTAATCGCATCTGCTGGACAGGACAAGACCCTGAGTATATGGAACACCGATACCTCCCGTCCAGTCGTCATTCTTCAAGACCTCAGCGGCAAATCGATATCCGATTTATCATGGACTCCTGATGGACAAACCATTTTCGCCGCCAGCTTAGACGGTGGTATCGTCGTAGTGAAATTCGACGAGGGAGAACTGGGCTGGGTGGCGCAGACCGAAGAGAACATCAAAGCTCTACAAAAATACGGGGCGTCTAGAAAAGGCATGGGAATACCGGAAGACGTGGATGGCTTGTTACTGGAAACACACAGTAAAGCTGGTGAGTCGAGAGCTGTCGAGTCGAGAATGGGAGCGTTGATGGGGCATCTGCCATCGGACACAACCAACGGATCTACACCGACTACAAATGGTATCAAGCCCGATAAATCAGCAACGACAAATGGAGGTGCTGAAACAGCCGACAAGCCTGAGGAAGAGACCGAGGACAAGTCTAAGGAACGAGTCCAGGAACTGAAGTCTCGCGTTACCATTGGGAAGGATGGAAAGAAGAGGGTGGCACCGCTCCTTGTTTCGTCCTCGGGGACTGGTCAATCGTCACTCCCTCAGACGCAATTAGTCGGATCCAACACTGCCCAAATAACACAGAATGACGCACCACAGACCATGCTGGACCTAAGCAAGCCATTTGACGGACTACCCAAGGGGGGCATCGCTTCTATGCTGCTTGGTAACAAAAGGCGATCTGTCGCTACGGAAGCTGACGACGAAGACGCGCCGACTTCCAAACGCATAGCAACTGGCCCTACGCAAGTTGCCATCAACGGCACCGATGGCGTTGAATCCGTGGCTTTGGCTCCAATGCAACATGGAATGGCTCCAACTCCGGAATATCTGCGTCCAGCTGTCCTGAATCCATCTATTACTGTGTCACAAATCAGGCTTGCGGTGCCTCGCATAAGGTCTCATATCGTCAGACCGATGCACAAAGGCGTCTTACAGAATGATGCTTCACACGAAGAGGCGTCCAAGGTTCCTGAAAACGTCATCATGGAGGCCAAGAACGATACAAATCCTCGTGATCCTTCGCATGTGTTGGTCACCAAGAGAGGCGAACTCTTGTGGCAGGAGTTCTTGCCTCGCGCTGTCATCTTGGTGACCGCGAATAAGAATTTCTGGGCGGCTGCTTGCGAAGACGGATCGATTCATGTGTGGACTCCTGCTGGTAGACGATTGCTCAATCCAATAATTCTTGAATCACAACCCGTCATCCTCGAGTGCAGAGACCAGTGGCTACTGTGCATCACGGCAACGGGACTGGCCCATGTTTGGGGACTGAAGTCACAATCATCACCCCATCCACCGGTCTCATTGGGGCCAATTCTAGACATAGCCGTTACGTCTTTAAGTCAGCATTCCGCTACTTCTGGTCTGGGAGTCACGTCTGCCCATCTCAACACAACCGGCCATATTATTGTGACGCTATCGAATGGGGATGGCTTTTATTATGCCCGAGATATGTTCACTTGGCAAAGGCTCAGCGAAGCTTGGTGGGCAGTTGGATCACAGTATTGGAATTCGAATGATTCGTCTATATCTGCTTTGCAATCCACAGCCGTCGGCCCTAGCTCCACAGAGAATACAGACGAGACCTCGAACGTTACTGTGTCTTATGGCATCATTCCGTTTCTCGAGCGCCACACCACAAACGAATTTCTCCTCAAAGGCCGCGCGTACGCTTTGCAGCGAATCATCAAAACAGTCATTCAGCGGAAAGAAGCGGAGGATCTGGAGAGCAGCGTCAGCATTGCCCACTTGGAGAATCGTATCGCCGGCGCTTTACAACTTGAAGCCAAAGAAGAGTTCCGCTTGTATCTTTTCATGTATGCGAAACGCTTGGGGGCAGAAGGTACTCGACCAAAGGTTGAGGAATTACTCAACAGCTTGCTGGGCGGGATCCTGCAGGATAAGCAGTCCAGAAATTATATTGGCAGAGGGTGGTATAGCACTCACGATGAGATCTGCGGCTGGAACCGTAAAGAGCTCTTGAAGGGTGTCGTCCTTATTCTAGGTTAGTGTCATGTCATCCCTGAAGCAGGTTGCGTCACATCTGAAATCCATGAATCGGCCAGTACCAGAACTAATTTGTTGCAGGCAAATACCGTGAGTTACAGCGTCTTACATCGCAATACGCAAGAGTACTCGACTTCAGCTTGGAAGACGGGTCAATTGACGTTGACGCAATGGAGGTGGACACATGAATGCAACGACACAGTTTTCGCATCTCTTGGGCATTAAGCAATGCTTCCGCTTTCTCCATTTAGACTGCTCCGTGATCGTTGATTATCACTGGTCAGAGACAACCTGACGATATCAGACGACTCTATGCTGTTTTCTTTTCTTTTTCGATCCGGTGCTCCTGGGATTCGACGCGAAAAGCGGGTGTGGGTGGAAGCCAAGGCGTTAATTATGTGACTCGAAAACAGCGACCAAGGTTCTGATTTTAATTCTTGGAACGAATCGCACAGCATGTATGCAGATTCTTTCTTAGGGAACAAAACATTTAATTTTCCCTCATTCAATAGAATCGCACGGCTCGTTGGATTCTATGTTGCTCTACCACAGAAGACAGATGCCCCTAACCATCTCCCCCGCCAAGCCACCACATCTGCGCTGATGAAGCGCAGGACCTATAGCACTCAGCCAATTCCGAGGAGCTTCTAATTCAAATAACGGCCCATTTCGAATAGAATTTGTCGTTCCCTTATGCCCTACAACCTGAACGTGACGCAGGGGCCTGGAACGCGTCGGTCTTTCTGGTGGCAAGTCACACAGCTGGCACGTGTGCGGCAGGATGCCCTCGCAACTGCCTGCCAGCTGCACGTGTGACGTCTGATGGTAGATCATCTAATCTTCTCCGAAACAAGGCGTCCTTATCTCTTCCTCTTGCTTTTTCTTTTCCACATCTTCTTCTCTCATTTCTAACCTTGTTCATCCGCTGCAATACTGCTACTTGAAGGAAAGCTACCCTCGCTTTCTCACCTCAAGAGTATTCTCATATTCCTCTTTCCTCTCTTGCCCATACATTCACCTTTGCCTCTCTCTTGCCTTTTTGCAGCTCTACAACTCAGTTCACGAAGGCATTAAGGATTGTCACAACACCACTTCGTCTCCAAGAGCCATGATGTCGGGGTCCAGACGACGCCAAGTCTTGTTACACGACATGGTGCGGCTTGCTAAATGGTCGTGGTTAGCACTTCTCATTCCTCTTCACTCACCTGTCGAAGGCCATCATCTTCTTAGCACAGCATCTGCCCTCGATTCCACTCCTCGCGCAGTCCTCGTTACACTAGCCCATGAAAATGACCTAGAACCTCTACTATCATCCATGTCACAACTGGAAGATTCTTTCAACAACAAATACAAATATGACTGGGTCTTCTTTGGTGTCGAGACACTGAGTGAAAGATTTCGGCAGTTAACGTCTAATGCAACAGCCGCAACTTGTATTTATGAGGTTGCTTGCCAAAATGTCGTCGATCCACGACGTTTCAATAACGCTTGCTATAGTCAAGCCGAGTCAACACGGACTTACACTGCACTGACGCCCTCGCCCACTCGAGGCGACCTATCTGAGCCTATGCAAAGCATTCGCCAGATACAACGATGGAACAATGGCCCGTTTGCAAAGGAGAAGAGACTGCAGACATACGATTGGTTTTGGAGAATTGAGCCTGGAGTAAGGCCTTACATCCTTTAGCGGCACTAACGTGTGATCCAAACAAAGCTGACGATCCTATAGGTTCAATTTACACATGAGGTCAAGTTCGACGTGTTTCGTTTCATGCGAGATCATAACATCGCATATGGTTCGAATAGAGCCACTTTAGGTACCACTCACTTGACCTTGTTGTCTAAGGACGTGAGGCGATTCTTGGAGAAGCACCCTGATTTATTGCACGCAGAAGCGGAAGCGTCCTGGCTATTGAACTCGTCTGACACCCGGCATTGGAGCGAGCTCAATTCACGCCACTTCCCCAAAAGATTTTATCCGGCTCCTGCGACCTCTGATTGCGACGTACCTACAAAAGGCTAGTGGCCTTTGAGACGCAGTGATCAGACTGTCGTGGAAGAAACTGTAAGCTCCCCAGCCGAGGCTTTTACCTCTTGGTTGCGAACGTTTGGTGCCTTGACCGACATGCCCAAATTTGAGATTGGCTCACTTGGATTCTTTCGAAGCTACAGTCATCAGGTATTACTGGAGCATTTTGACCAGTCAGGTAGCCAGCACGACGAGGGGCTACGCGATATGTTGGTGCCATCAATCAGCGCGAGCATATTCTTGCCACAGAAGAGTGTGTGGAACTTCCGCCAAAAGAACCGCAGTCTACCGTATCCACCTGATTCGACACCACAGCCCAAACTGAAGCTGTGGCATCTGATGAGAAAGACAGCCCAACATGATGCTCGAGCGAAGCCTACAAGGTACATATCGACCCCCCGTACTGAGACTGACGCCTTGAAGGAGCAATTCGCAATCTGGGATGTGATAGCAGAAGAGTTTGATAGACGAGACGCTACGCCAGGTCTTCGGTCGGGAAACACAGTCATAGATGAGCGTAACTTTGCTCTTGGACGGCATGGTCATAGGCGCGCAGAGGGCTGAAAGTGTTCTCAACGTGGTGTATCAATCTTCTGGACAAAACCTACAGTATTTATCCAATTTACGAGGGCTAGTCTAGAATGCAAACGGGGGAAACATAGTATGTACCTAGGTAGTCGGACTCTTTCAATATTTTGTGGGTTTGCAATGCTACGGGTTGCCTTTGAATCTTTGATGGTTACCCACGAAAAAGTTTGTCTAGAAGTGCTTGACCATGAGCAGAATCGTCAAATGTGAGGCCCATGCCGACGACGCTGCCAATGAAGTACATAATGAAAAGTGACTTGGAAGGGTTCTTCAAACAGTCCAATATTGAATAACACCAAGGGTTGGGAGGAAATGTCATTTAAGATGAGCGGAGCTGGGCTTTATCTGCAGACTACCAGCTTCATCTTCAGGCAACAGTACGTACGAACCAAGACCTGGAGACTTGTCGGATTTATCATCATCTTCCCCCAACACACCACGCGTCACACAAAAAAAAGGCCAGACGTCATTTCTTGGGTTCAATGCATAGTCAACTAACTACCTAGGTACCTAGCAGCTTTTGGCTTTTCCAGACCCACCCACCCATGCTCGCCTGCAACAAGCGTTGCCGTCAAGAATGGAAACGACGATGAGCATAGCCAGGTAGGTCGGGATTTGTCTCTTGTGTTTATCCCTGGGAACCACAGGTGCTGTATGAAGTTATGAACCGTTCCTGTTTCCCTTCTTCCGCGCACGAACGTACATAGTTGGATCCCGACTTACGTATCCTGACTCGTGGGTACATAAACAGATACGGAGCAGGTACATAGGCATGTTATAGCAGGCAAATACTCTAGAGTCTATGTATGTACATTTAGAGTGTATGGGTCATTGGGCATATACATTGCATTCGCGGGTGACATACCTGTATAGGCATGTACGGAGTACAGTATATGTACATACCTAGCTTGCAGCCACATTTTCTGCCTGTTTGTGGGGTTACAAGTTACAACACCTGCGCCACCTTACCTTGACGTCCACCAAGTATTGTGTCGTCCAAAATCGTTGACCGTTTTCCAGGCCGTCGTACCCGTTTGTCTCCTTCTTGTTCCTGAATAGTTACTGCCAAAGAAACCAAGAACGACTGCCACTCTTCTCTTTCTTTGGCTCGCTGTGCGCCTTGTCACTCCCTTGTTTCCTTTTCTTCCATACGGACCGAAAGCATCGGATAGCTAGGCAACCCTTGTCATTGAACCCCAGTTGGCGATTTTAGCTGAGTGTACGGAGTGCTCTGTACAATTCGGCACAGTCGGAGCAACAATCGGGTATCGAATTGCGTCGCGTGCGACGCCAGACACCTCGCTTCGTTGGGAGCGCAACGAACCATCATGGTGATCCTCGAGACTATTGCCTCCAGGCCAATTGGCACTGCCGGGAAGCGTGGCGGCCGAGGGAGTGGATTGGCGAAGAATCTATCTTTGGTCTTTGTATGTGCTTTACGTTTCGGTCGTGATGCTGTCACTGCCGGGAGTGCTGTGCACGCATACTTCATCATGGCTGACAACAGGGTTTTGCACAGTTGACATTTCAAAATTCGGCATTGATTCTGGTAAGTTTGGTTCAGGGTCTTGACGGGAATGGACAATATAGAAGAACAGAGCGAAAGGGAGACAGGAAGCGAAGCTGACGACGTTTCTAGGTGATGCATTACTCAAGAGTCATGCCCCCCGATGGCGACCACCGATACTTCACGTCCACTGCCGTCTTCCTTAACGAAGTGATCAAACTCGCAGTCTCTCTGACAGTAGCAATGTATGAGACTTCGACAACCCTCGCCCCGAGCACGCCCGCAACGGTCCTCTTCGAACAAATCTATAATGGCATCTTCTCGAGTGACGGATGGTACTTAGCAGGACCGGCTGTACTGTATACCTTGCAGAATTTGTTGCAATATGCTGCTGTGGGCAATCTGGATCCAGTTCATTTCCAAGTTCTGTACCAGGTCAAGGTACTGCGACCCAAAAAAACGAACTTGTGATATAGGAGTACAATGCTAATGCCTCCCGACTGGTAGATCTTGGCGACAGCTGTATTCAGTGTCTTGCTCTTGCGACGGCAATTGGGCTTGAAGGGTTGGATGTCTCTCGTTATTCTGACGCTTGGCGTCTGCATAGTGTCGTTGCCTTCTTCCGATAAGGCACCCGATGCCATCATCCTGCATGGCGTTCCCGACCACTTCTTTCCACGATCGAAACACGAATTAGGCCAGACGGTGGCCGGCGCCGCGATACTCGAACCAGCACTCCATCTGAGCAAGCGGTCAGCCACTTACGAGGGTATTGCGAATGACATGCCTCCGGCCGACCCTCTGATGGTATACTCGGCCGGTGTCTCCGCCGTGCTGATATCCGCTATCGTGTCAGGTCTCGCGGGCGTCTACTTTGAGAAGATGCTCAAAGAGAGCGCCACTAATGCAAGCGTCTGGATGCGAAACGTCCAGCTTAGCTTCTACTCCCTCATTGCTGCCTTCCTGGGTGGCTGCGTGTATCAGGACGGGGCCGGCATCTGGGAGCATGGATTTTTCGAAGGATATAATGCAGTCGTATGGGCTGCCATACTGCTTCAGGCTGCTGGTGGCATGCTAGCCAGTCTTGTGATCCGAGATGCCGACAACATTGTCAAGAATTTCGCGATGAGCATCAGCATCGTCATCAGCTTCCTCTTTAGCATGTGGATATTTGACTTTACCGTCAACATCACCGTGAGTCGGGCTGTCTTCTATTCTGTTCACCTCATGGGAACCTCTTGACTTTGCTAACATGTACGGGTCAGTTTCTGCTGGGCACATTGCTCGTCCTTCTCGCCACATATATATATAGCGTCCCCGAGCGCAAACTCCATCGTCCGCCTCCTGTCCGTATCTACAGTTTCGAAAAACCCGCGATCGAGCAGAATCTTACACCCATACAAACTCCTCGCCTAGCTGACGCACGCCGGCTGAACTTGGATCCCTTTGATGGCAGAGACTTTGGCAAGTCAAGCAGTCGGCCGGGTAGTCCTATGCTACCTCGGTCAGCGAGTCGCAGCTACTTCACTGAAGGGTCCTAGATGGAAGGTCTTTTGTCACTGAAAAAAAAAAAAGAAAAGGAATGCAACACAAGCTTGGCGATAGACCGGGGGCTGCCTTTTTTTTTTTTTATCTTGTTCTTTCTGAACACGCTGTCATGAAAAATTCATGTACTTCTTGACCTTTTCTATCCACGTCAAGGGATTTTTCGCTGGGAGGGGCTCTCCTCTTTTCTTCCTTACCACGCTGACGCGGAGAGTTCCTTCACTTCATTGATCTTCTGATTATGTCAGGAGGATCTTTGCTCGGAGGGTTCTCGCGACAAGCCGTGGGTTAGCTTCTCCATCTGTTCTGGGAAGTATCTTTACTATTTCATCTCCATTTGCCAAGTGGGCCCCTTTTTCCCTTCGTCTTATTTGTTTCCTTGTACTTCCTGCACTTTCATTAGTTGTGTCGTGTGGGTGATTCGAGAAAAGGCGCAGATGGCATGTTTGTCGTTTTTTGGGTAACGGGTTTTATCGTTCAAAGTTAGAAGGCGGGATGGGAAACTACCTATCCCGTCAAGTAGGGTTGGGATAGGGGAGTACCTGACATGACAATGGATGACGATACCATATGCAGCGGACTGGCGTTGGAATTGATCTGTAATTAGGTAGTTGACAACACTCGTTGTATCAGGATTCAGGGCTCAAAAGCGGTGACGCGATCATAGGCGTTGACCTTTGATGAAAGCTTTCTTTGCCACGTTCTTCCTGCGCTTATTTGCTATGACTTGAATGTTTGAAACGAAGCATAAAGTGACTGTTCTGCAAATGTGGTGGAATTGTTTTGTCAGATGGGAAATTTATCAGCCTCACTATTGCGATCGAATATTCAACATCTACCTATGTACATGGAACATACAAACAAAGAAAATGACTTGGTACATGCATACATGCAATGTTGTCCCAACTCCCTTACCAGAGAAATCACTCGCATATACCTGTCCAATCCATGGCGTCGCATGAACAGTCCGTTCCCTTCCCCTGGATCTGCCCCGGAGTCATGAGCGCATTGGTCTGCGGAACAACGAAACTCCACGGGCGGGAGCCCGGTGGCGAGGGACTTGATCAGCGATGATTTGACAATTGCCCGAACTGGTGACGACGACTTTGTGCTGAGGGCGGAGAGAAACAAATGCAGCTTGCTCCTGGTCGCCAATGCCAATGGATGTACACACCTAGGCACATGTACGACATGTATTTAAATACATAGATACTTTGCGTCTGTGGCGCAGCCAATCATGCTGTAGCGGACCTCATCTCACTTTGTACCTTTATCGTCGTCCATCATCCATGAGATGCTGAGCGCGTGCTCTCAAGTTTGGATCATCCAACGTATGGCGAATTATAGTCCTTTTCATGGAAATTGGAGCGCTGAAAAGAAGCTGTCTTGGGCCGGTTTGGCTGTTCAAATTGGGGTGGTGATTGGGCAGTTGTTGGAGATGCTCATCAAGGTCTTCCCCAGCGCCAAGCCGGCTCGGGTCTAGCCACGGACGAGGTGTACGGACGAGGTGTACGGACGACGGAGTAACTATAGGTAGGTACGTACTCCGTACATGTAGTAATTGTAAGTCCGGCCAAAGGATGAAAAAGCTACTCACGGGCCGCAACGCCACGATTCAACGGCATTGTAAAGAGCTTCTCTCGCGTGCGTCTGCTCAAATTGCAAACTGCAAATGGGCCTTCCACGTAATTTGCAAGGCGCGGTGGTGGAGCAAATGATGCAGGGACCATCTGCAAATGTGTCAGGGATCGGCCTAATCGGCTTATGCTGGTGACCAGAACGCTTCCCAGCCACCCATTTTCTGCATTTCCTGCATTTTCTGCCCTCGGTCACTTGAGCAGCTCCAGACATGATGAACGCGCGTTAGCATCACCAGAAAGCAGACGAAGGCTCTCGGGAACCACGACCGATGAGGCTAGCGAAACTAGGTGAACATGCTGGAAATGCAGTGCAGAGTCCAGAGAAGCTGACTGAGAAACACGAACGGCGCGTTGCTTGCCGCCAGACTCATCTCAGTTGTGCTGCACTATCACTTGTTATCGTCGCCAGGTGTCTGCACGGAGCTGGCGTAAGTTAACAGATGCAGGGTTATGACAGACACCGCTGCGCACATCAACAAGACTTCACTTGACTCGTCGTTCACCTTGACCTGGAGCCTTGATCTCGGTTCGCTTTTTTGCCCACAGCCTCTTCTTGATTCTGATTGGCCCTCTATTTGATCAGTAGACTCGTGATTCGTGAAGTCTTCCAGCTTTCTGCTCTCGGCTTGAACGAACCCTTGAAAATACTTTTGCGTCGCGGCTCATCCGTTTGTATCCTTGCATGCAAATACTGTTTAGACCACCTTCGACATACAGTCTAGCTTGTGTTTCCAGGAAAGAGGGGTTTTAGTTGACGCTGGATACCTGGCCGATGGTCCATTCAGTCACAAGGATCTAGAAGTTGCTTGCTCTGCCGTCTTCACCCGACATGGCGACGACCTCTGTCTTGCGCCGCCACCGCAGGAGCGGGATAAACGCAGATATGTCTATCAAGCACGAAACGGACGTTCCGCACCCGGGTCAACATTACCACCATGGCCTGGAGGAGGATCTCAATGGCGAGGAAGGATTGGCATCGGCCGTTTCCAACTATGGTGGCTCAACGGCCATGCCTCATGCAGACCGTTCAGACAGATACGGAAGATCTGATGCCCGTAAGTCAACGGCCTCTAATGCCTCGCCAGTCAAGCCATAGAGTTCTAACAAGGTCTGCAGCACCGCCTAGTGAGCGTAGCACAGAGCCAGGCCCTCTGCTCCGAGAAATCAGATCTCGAGCGCCTGTCCATGACCAGTCTGCTGCGAGTCTCGTCCACAATCCCGGTGAGAGCTTCTTCAACATCTCATTCCAGGACATCGGTAAGCGCGTGAAAGCCTGTAACGACACCCTTGGTGAGCTACAGCATCTTGGCGTTTCGCACGCTGTCCAGTTGCCCGAGTTGGTTTTGGTAGGCGATCAGTCCGCAGGCAAGTCGAGTCTTATGTCTGGTCTGGCAAATCTCGATCTGCCTCGAAGCGAAGGTACCTGCACGCGCTGCCCACTTCACATTCGAGTTTCAGAAAACAGCGACTGGTCGTGCCGCGTGTCGATTCGGAAAGAGTATTCTTATCAACCTCCACTTGACCGGTCCATCAACGAGACTGACGTGACCGACGAAGACCCATTCTTCCCCTGGCGCAAAAGAGAACCAACAGCTACGCATGAGTTCAAGACCATGCATGACAAGAGCCAGATTGAGGAGGTGTTGCGGTGGGCTCAAATTGCAATCCTGAACGATGATAAGCATCATAGCCTGTTCATTCCAGGATCCGGGGCCATCGCTGTGAACACACCCGTCACAGAGGCCGCCGAAACAACCACTGCCAAATTTTCACCCAACATTGTCTCTCTAGAAATCAAGGGCCCGAACCTGCCAGATCTTTCATTCTACGACATGCCGGGCATTTTCCAAAATCCTGCAGATGAACGTGACGATTATCTGGTCAATGTGGTACGCAATCTGTCTAGGGCATACATCGAGCACCCATCCGCCATCATCATATGTGCGATGCCAATGAACAGTGACGCCGAGAATTCGTCAACCTTTGGCCTCACCCGCCGACTGAGAGCATCGTCCAGGACGATTGGGGTACTAACCAAAGCAGACCTGTTACCCGAGGGTGGGAACCATGATCAGTGGCTTGCGGTGATGAAGCAACAGACACATACGACCGGCTTGGGCTACTTTATCACCTCCAGACCTCAAGGCAAGGATCTTGTAGAATTGAAGCGCTGGGAAGAGCACATATTCGAGGACCACTCGATCGGGAGCTGGCCGAGTACCTTCTATGAGTTTTCCGACCGATGTGGAATAGAAAAACTCAAGTCATTTTTATCTGAGCGCTTGGGGGAGGCCTTCATCAAAGGGTGAGACGCATGCTACGTATTCTGTTACACAAATAACACGCCACGTGCCACACAGGAGTTGCTAACAACCATGGTAATGAAACAGTCTTCCCGAAATAAAGTCTAAACTCAAGCAGCATTTTGACAATGTTCAATCCCATCTGGAAGCGCTGCCGGAATTGCCTGAGAACGTGGAGCTCGAAATCCAGACAGGGCTCATGAGGTTCGCCGACACCTCGAGAACTAGGTTGGATGAATTCACGAGACACTTTAATACCCTGCCACACAATTTCCGTGACTGCCTCCTGGCTATCAAGCCAAAATTCACGTTGAAAGACCAATCTGACTTTCCGGTACACGACATCTCCGATGGGGATGAGTCGGACAATGCCTCGGTCGCCACAACCCACACGACGGCGACGGCAACCCCAACAGCAAAGCGTCGATCAACGGCAGCTGCTATGACGCCCTCAAAACGGCCTCGCGTGGATGCCTCAATGAATGGTGTCACGTCGCTTATGACCAACGGCCGCGGTGTCAATCCAGAGGAGCAGAGTGGATTAAATTCGAGAGGTGGCGTCGCGGTCCCCATAAGGACCCCAAAGTTTGTGCTCCCGGATCCTTTCGCCAAGTTTACGGACATAGGGCGAGGTTTCCGCACGCTACGTCAAGTCCGAGAGGAAATACAAGCGAAGACTACGTCCGGCATGCCGGATCGAACGTCGGATGAGGTGTACAAAGATCTTGTCACGGAGTCAGTGCGGCCCTGGAAGGAGCCCATGGATGTGTTTATCACGCGAGCTATGCGTGACCTGCTACAGAGTCTAGAAAGTGTGCTCAACAAGTCTCTCGAGAGTCTCAAAAAGAGGTCAATTTATAAGGAAGCCAAGAAGCACCTGCGCAGCTGTCTCGAAGAGCACAAGCGGGAGATCCAGCGCGATCTAGTCCTCCTGTACGAAGATGAGATGGAGCGACTACTCACGTTCAACAACGACGCGTTCATGCAGTACAAGGATGAAGAACTGTTAGAGCTCACTCGCTTCCGACACTACATGCGCCTGAAAGCCATCGGACCTGACCCAGGCAAGTACATACCGGGCGACCAACTCTCCGAAGACAAGCGAGCACAAGACATGAAGCGAAGGGAGGCAGAGGTTGCCAAGATTGGACGAGACCACTTCGCGCGAGAAATTGAGGTGGTCGCATACGTTAGGGGCTACTACCGCCTTGCTGCCCTGCGCTTTGCTGATACGGTGTCGCAAAGAATCATATGCCGCATGATTCCTTCTATTCGGCGTCAACTACCCTTTTACATGGAAGAGAAACTAGGTATTCGCCGTCCTGATGCCGCGAATGTTTATGTGAGATTGATGGAAGAGGATGATACGACGGCCTTGACCAGAGAGACGCTCAAGGTTGAGAAGGATAAGTTTGAGAAGGCTCTGGCTAGTATTGGCGCGCTGGAGACTGGAGCTACTGGCAGCATGCCTCACCTTTCCTTGACGGAGAGTATGACGCATATGAATATACGGCAGGCTGCGCAACCTCTTGTCGGCGGCGATGGTCTCTCTGCTACCGAGGACGTAGAGATGTGAGCTATCATTGTATATTTTGTACTACTTTCGAATGTACATTGTGTACGACTTGCGGATGTAACAAAGAGTTTTGTCTCCTTGTGAAGAAGAAGGAGGGATTTGCGTGTTCCTGAGAGCACGGGCAACATGATATTCGCGACAGCAGGATACACCCCACATCCAAAGACCTAGGTCAGAACTTGGAAGACAACCGACATCTCGGTGCCTTGGCATAGGGCACGATGCCCAACAACTGCTTCAATAAGCTTTTCGACAAGGATCATGATCGTGAAGTATGGCATGTACTCCGTACAAACGAACTACGTAGAGAACTCTGCTGATGAGGCGTGGCTACAGTAAGATGCGCCTACGTACGAGTACATATCCTACATTGGGCATGTACTCTTGTGTGCATCAATCGCAGAGAAGCTTCTTCACTGCGCGCCTGTGTTGAATGGCCATTATGTACAAAGAATTAGTTACTGGAAAGTTGTTCCATTTTCCTAGCGAAAATTGTCGTTGTCCAGTTGCTTCTTGTGCTTTTCTTATTGGATAGTTTTTTTTTTCTGGCTCTTTCATCAAGGAGTAAACTCCTCGCAAGCAATCCAGCCTTATATGTAACGGAAAAACTGGTTGGGCCAACCTCGATGTACATACTCCGTAAAGAGGTCCACAGTGCTGGTTTGACATGATACGCGTAGGTAACGCAAGTACAGGTTGTCGTGATGCTACAAGACAGGAGTGCCTGGTGAAGTCACATGCAAATTGCAATATGTACAGAGTGCTTTTACAAGTGAAGGCAAGGGAAAGGGGGGGGGGGGGGGGGGGGCTGTTATCCGGCTCAGAGCATTGCACATCATAATTCAGTCGATGCGAAAAGAGGACAGGAATTTGTGATCTCAGATGTATGAAAGTGAATTGAGAAAGATATATCATTGTCTCGAGCATTGCAACGAGCTAGATAGAACAGAAAAGAAAGAAAAGGAAACAGAAAACAATCTTGAACACGTGATAGCCTCCGTAGTGCATTCGCACAAATCTCGTTAATATCCGAAGCTCTTCTCCCACTCAATTTACACTTCAAAAACTTCCTTTGTCCAAAGAAGAGGAGATACAAGAATAATCAAGAAAAGAATATCGTTTCCGCGCTTTACCACTTCCGGAGCGACATTGGGCCGCGTGGCTTCCTCTCAGTAGGCTGTGCAACTCCTGAAAAGTTTCCTGAGGAGAGAGTCAAGATGCCTGTACCGTAAGCACTTGCGACATTGGTCACAAGTTTGACATCTGTAGGCCGCGCAGCGCCTGTGTAGATGCCTGAGTAGAGAGTCACAGTGGCTGTCTTGAATACTTTTTCGACACGGGTCGTAATGTTGGCAGAAGAGCTTGCCACCTCGGATAGAACAGATGTTGAAGAAGAGGACGGGAGTTCATGGCCTCTGACGTGGCAAGGCTTGCCGCTGTACTTCTTCTTGCAGAAAGTCTCGCCCGTGTAGATGTTGATGATGATGATCTCAATGTTGTCACCACCCCCGCCCCCAATGGTCTTGGTATAAGTGGAATAGTGATCGATGGTCTGGAAAACGGTCTGGACCTGTAAAGGCGCCGTGACGGAAGCTGGCTGAGCCAAAGATGGGCTTGACTGCATGGTAGGAATGGCATTGTTGGTACCATGGGGCTGAGCAACCAGACTATAGTTGATGGCGGGAGGTTCGGGGCTGGCAGTGACGGTGACCACACTCGAGGTTTGCTGTTGATGGTGCCCGATTTGCGTGACTGTTAGGACGGACGGTGAAGACGACGGAGTCCGCAAAGGCGCCTGGTCTTGCGTCACAGTTATCGCTGAGACCAGCTTGACCTGCGGCGAGTCTACTAGCACCGTAACGGTCTTGGGCTCTGCGTGTCCTTTGCTGGAGTCGTGCTGAGTTGTTGAGATGACTTGTAGTGGCTGCGCGCTCCCTTGAGCGTCCCCCTCGATCACAGTGACAGTTTGTGGCTCAGGGTCCAAAGTAGATTGTGGCCGCCGCGAGACGGTAACCACACTCTGGCTAGTAACGGCTGGCGTGTAAGATGACCCGTTCAAGGACTGTGATCGAGTCACATAGACCGTATGAGTGCCTGCAGTCACCGTTCGCTCAACTGTCACCGTATGCTGCTCGTCAGGCGTTCCATTCGCTATGCTAACATACACAGTTTTGGCCGGCTGTGTCACGGTGACCATTCCACCTCCATGGCCTGGCTGTCCAGGTGGCGGACAAGGACAACACTCACGCGAGTCATCGCGTGGTGAAAGCCGACCAAACTGAGCATTTGTGACGGGCGCCAGCGCCAGCACCGCCCAAGGAATAGCGCGAAGCATGGCGGATGAAAGTGTTGGCGATTTTCTTGATAGAAATGGAGAACGTGTAAGGGACTGGTTGTAAGAGAAGTGACGCAGAATTCGGAATAGGTTCAAAATCTGGAGGAACTAGTCACTTGTAGGACAATGACGATGGCTCATGTCGCGATGCGATGGCTGGAATTGTTGCATGAGAGCGAATCAAGCTGCTTTATATCTAAACCCGAGCTGCTTCGCATAACAGACTCTGCCACATGTATGACGGTTTCAATCCTACCTGTACATATTCATGAATGCAATGTTCAATCAATATCAGGGAGCTCAAAAGCTTCGACTCCCTGCGCGAATACCACCACACGACTACGAGGCGAAAGGCTTTCCATCCCGTTAGCAGAAATCTTGGAGATTGGTTTCATGGTTGCACAAAGGGAAGGATATAGAGACATATCGATGCAAGGCTGACAAGTTGAGGTGCCATTATTGGCTGTTGTGTGGGTTGGTCTTCCCTCATCCAGCGGGGCCAAGGGCACCTGGACCGGAATTTGGAAGAAGTCGCCATTGCGTCAGATGCGAGAAAGGAGTTTGTGATAATGAGGGAGGCGGTGCAAAGACAATAGGAGGGATGGAAATTAAAAGCCCTTGTATGCATGACGTCCGAGTACCAAGAGATGTCTCAAGTGCTAACTTCTAAGCTTGAGCCTCAATACAGAAAAGATCGCAGCTTTTGTGGAAGATGAACGTTGCTGGAAGGAAGGCGCCGCCCGGAAACTCGGGAGGATACGGAGTACATGCAGTATAGGTACAGAGGTACCTATAGCATCGCGATGCGGCCCCGTGATTTTCCCGGGTCTGCCGGCCGCACTTCTCTGACCCACATTTCGACAGTTTTGCTTTGGGAATGACGACGTCGGTGCGATCAACATCGTTTTCACTCCGTACGAACACGGAGTGCAATGGGTGATGTGAGCGCGTATGCCGTGCACACATAGAGACTCGGGGGAATAGAACTCTTCCAAGCTTCTATACACCGCAGTATGGGCATCTGCCAGTCGTGCCTCAGACGGCGCGATCATCATTGTTACCAAGAGGTAGGCTCAGAACGAAGCCCTAACTAAACTAACGACACTCCTTTTTTCATCTCTTGAAGCTCATCGACTTTCTCAGTGCGATGAAACCCGCCTGTTTTACGACGATGGCCACGGAATGCAGTACGGGAGCTTCGACGATCAGAACTTGCGCGGTGACGAGACAGTTGAGGCTCAGCACGAACATGAGGCATTGCAGGAAGTCGTCGCCAAAACATCTATGTGAGTGTGCATTTGTGTGTTTGCTTGCGAAATCTCAGAAAAAAAAAAAGCTGACATGTAGAAAAACTAGTCGTATGGTAGATGTGTTTGAGATCGGACCACAATACACTTCAGACCATTTCAATACCCCCTCTTTCGACCTCGCCGGAGAGAGATTAGGAGGCTCTCGATATCAGCGTCTAGTATCCAAACTTGGAGCCGGAGGTGGGAGCCCGTCTCCTGACATCAAGGTCGATTGGGTCTCCGAGGGCGATGGTGGCGGTGGCGACCACGTTTCGAAATCGCCGCGCGGTTCACCAGCAAGCGCCTCGGCCCCGGATGATGAAACTAGCGATCCGCTCATTGGCACGTTTGCCGATGCCGCCGAGGCAATGGAATGAATGTTTTGGATCTTTCATTCAACTGATATGACGAGTTCGGAGATTCAGGTACTGTACTTTGGCGCTTTCTTTCATTTCAAGGTGCTGTTTCCTCGGCATCGTTGTACAAAGAGTATGGCAACTGTTGTTTGGTGGCCACTCGCTCTTGCATGTACAGCTCGCAGTTGCTTCATCGTGCCATAGGGATGCGAGGTTGAAAAGCTGCAACTCGTGCGATCTTATCCGCGTGGCACTCGACAGAATGCAGCGCGTGCTCACGATTTTGATTTTGGAAGATGTTGAGTGCTCATTTACTTCTTCCTGCTATCTTTTCTCTCCCTTTTTCTCTCCAATTCCGTTTTGTACCCGCGATACCCTGACCGTTCTTTTCCTTTTCTTCCAGGCATTTCATCTCAATGGACTCTGTTTTGTTGACCATGCGCTTTCCCAATGAACACAACTCCCCTCGACGTATGATTCTTTCATTTCTTTGATGCTCGCGGAGGGAACACTGTACAAAATCTTTCAAAATATGAATATAGCCGAGAGATTGCTGGAGTCAAATTAATTCGGACAAAAAAGGAAAGACATGATCAACTCATTCAAGGCATGAGCCCAGTGACAAGATGACTGAACTCTCATGTATGGTCAGCCAAAAAAGCAAAGACAGACTGGTTCGTTGAGAGAGCCAAGCTCTCAGGACCGCAAATTGAAATATAGATCACATCACGCTATTTACTCTCAATTGACACCCAAAGACATCCGTCCAATTCTCGAATGCGAAACTCTACTTCGTCCTTCCTCTCCCGACTGAACGGCCGCCGTCGCACGTACTACAACGAGTCGCAGGGGTCTGTGTGTTTGAGACAGTCGGTATCCAATTTTACTTTCGCGCAATGTCTGCCATGGAGCGTCCAACACGTCCATCGGCTTGCTAGTGGAACGTTCATCAGTCCTATAAATGCAATGCGCAGACTCTACGGAGGTATGTAGGTATCGTCGAGTTGGCCATTGATATCTCCGTTTTCGGCTCGCACCGCTTTTTTAGTCCCCCGGCCCGCTAGGGAGGGGCGGAGCAAGGGTCTTGCCGCACTTCAGTCCAAGCTGTCGGGACGGGGCGCGCCCGAGAATCAATGATTTTCGCGTCTCATTGTTCTCACAATTCGACAGGTTCAGAGCGCAAACGATGCGTCCTGTATCACAACGACATGAATCTGAAGTGGCTGTAGTCGCCCAGGCAAGGCCTTGTGGCAACGGGCTGAAACAAGCGCTTGAACGTCTTGACTTTGAAGTCATGAACCGACCAGAGTCCTGGACTGTGGACCATCTTACACCCCATGCCGTGGATTGACCCTGTCATACATACAAATCAAGGCAATACCTAGCTAGACTGGCTCACCCCTCCTCACGCAGTCCACCGCTCACGCGTCCGCAGCAAGCCGTCCCAGCTTCACGCATCACCTTGCTATCACGCTACCTACCTAGCAACCTCGGCGCATATGTATGCATCTTGCAGGCAGCAGCCCTAGCGTTGGATTATGCATACGAAGAAGCGTCCAGGACCCAAACTATATGCTGCCGAATACCGACATGCCGGGATACTGTCCGGCTGACAGAAACCATGTCCTACGTATCAGTGATCACGCGCCCGCATCATGATTTTCACTTTTGCTTGGTGATTCCGGTCCTAATCACGTTGGCAAACCCTAAACCAAAAAATCGAATAAGCGAGAATAGTCTTGCGTGCACACTTGCACAGTCGCACTCATACGAAGAGACTGGCGCCCCTAGACTACCAGCATCATGGCGACGACGAGACAAGACATTATAATTACGTTTGATTAATGTCATTGCTTCATGAGGAGTGGGTGCATGATGGAGTGGTTGGAGTTTTCGCAAGACCAAGCCCCATGTTCGGCGCCTTTAAATCGACGAAACAGCGTGGCCGACGGTGGTGCCACGTTGGCTTCTTGATAGATCCGAAGCGGGCCACCGCCATTCTGGCCATTCTGGAACCGAGTCCGCTTCTTCTTTGCTTCAACCGTCATCACCTTGAGATGGATACTGGAGCTCGTCCTTTATTGTTACATAGTTGCTTGTGGCCACGGACGGCCCACTCACTTTCACAACAATGGCATCTTTTCTTGTGACGCTTTCGCCGACTCAGACCCAGACCATCTCAGAGGGTGGGATGGAAATGAGGTCAAAATAATTTGGCTCACCAAGTATTGCATGCTTCATATTCACTATGATTTGAGTATCAATTCGACGTGGGACGGGGACTTTCTTGAGTGCAGACAGTATAAAGTGCGTGGCAATTGAGAGCATTCGACCGCCAACGTCTTTAACAACCAAGGGAAAAAAAAAAGAGGACAACAATTTTTTATGGCGATAGCCCGCTACCTAGGTGTACCCCCCCAAAAAAAAAGGCCAAACGGCTCGTATTCCAATCTTCGCCGTTCCTTCCGTATCCTTCCTGCTGTCACGACATAACCTCTGACTACCGTGCGCACAACTGCCATTGCGATTCTGGAATGTTCTAAGCAAACCGATGCTGATATATTACTCCAAACGCGCAGGCTAGTAAAGACTTTTCGTGAGGTCGATTATACCGAGTTCGGTGCTCGAGATTTATACCCTGGCTTCTGATGTCCTCTCACCGTTTTCAAGTACCCAGTACAGGGCTTGCCGCCAATGCTCACTCCACCTCTTCACGTCGTTGCCAGCACGCAATCTTGTTCTTGAACTGTCATGGCTGCCCGGGGGTCTTCGGCGCAGCTCGCCCTCGTTTCTCTTTTCCTCGCCATATCGTTCCTTACGCCGGGCGGCCGACGTGATGTACCTGAGCGTTCCTCACTCAATTTGGGTACCCCTTCCCCCCCTAGGTTCTTCGCTGTACGCGGTTAGAGCATTAGCGCTATTCCATTGTGAGCCCAATGCTTGTGGAAGGCGCCTCCCTCCACTGCCATTGGTCATTGCGTGGGTTTCACTCTGTGCCCCCATCTCTCGCCCGGCTACCCTTGCCGGCAGTTTTGCATCTTCTTCGCTGTTTCAAAGCACATGGTTGAGTGCGAAAACGTGAGGGAAGAGGGTAAAGGCGAGTCCGCAGAGAAAGGGGAGTGAAGCCAAGGGAGGGAAGGTCCGAGACACAACACCGGATTAGGCATCAAGAGTAATTATGAGGGAAATCTACCATACCTGCCTGAGCGGATTTGCCGCGTTATCGTGCACTTCTCGCATCTGGTAGATGACATTGCGTATTTCGTTTATTTCTCTGATTGTGCGTTCGATCGTGGCAGTCCTATTGCCCTCTTGGGTCCAGCGTCTTACATCTTGTTCCATCTTATCAAGGCGACGCCGCTTCCTGTCGATGCTCTTGCAGATATCACACACCTCCCCCAAACGTACCGTGTCAGATATAAGCTTAATCCCACACGTCTCACCGATTCGGGTTTCCCTGTCACACCGGTGTTGAAAAACCCTCCAGCGCCAATAACCGCAGGCCCAGAGCGTATCAGAGTACCAGCACATGGTCGAAGAACCGGTCAGCGGCACAAACTCGGCCGAGGTGAGTGAGAAGGAAGAAAACGAGGCCTATCGGGATCAGGATTCAGATCGTCGCGAACGAGTATACCACACACGGAAATGTGCAATGGAATCCCGGTCAGACGGTTTGCCGGGTTCTTGAAAGAACCTGTACGTCACATCACATGCCTCGTCCCACGCTCGGCCTTGGGCAAGGTTCTCAAGGTTGATCTTGAGGGATGAAAAATTTGGCAGCAGTCCATGGGATTCCTTGCACGACAGAAGTGCGGGAAGGTACTTACCGGCTTTCCCAGCGTTGTCAAGTTGCAGACAACGAGTTCTTGCTTCTTTCAGCTCAACGGAAGCAGCGTTTGCAGATGCCGGACTGCTCAACAGGTTGATCTCCGTCGTGGTCGATTTGGCAATACGAGATAAAAATCAGTTCACAACTGTTGAGTTGGCTTCTCCTTTGAAACACCTCTCCAATTCAACTCGAAAGGAGATATAAATGCAAACTTATACCTGCTCAGCCAAGGCTTGTTGGCCATTTTTCCCCTCCTCCTTGTTTGCCCACAGTCCAGGCCATCTTTTTTCTGGCCATGCTTTTCTTTCTGACCACAGGAAAACTTGCCCAGTGTGCGACGAGCATTTTTTGACGCATGATACTCAACGTTTCATTGTCGCTGCCATATTGCTTGCTAGGGGTAAAACGAGGCTGTCAAACGCATCTTGTTCGGTATTGTCCGTACATACTTGCGTCCATCATACCTGCATGACACAAAGTGGTTGTTCTCTCTCGCGGAGACAGACGATGCTTTCCAAAAACATACATGGACTGGGATATCCAATACATGTTCACCCCGGCCCCATATCCTATACTGCACCCATCATCATACCCCCTGACTGGTCCCCCCGCCTTCACGCACACACTGTAAACCGTTCGTGTGGCAAGCTCCTGGATGAGAGGGCTTGATTTCATGCATCTCAGAGGAAGTTGCAGCTCTTGAATCTTGAGTGCTACCATCGCGCCGGGGGAGTTCAAAGGACGTTTGCCAAACTTGTATGCTATCAATTCCCTGGCCCTGGCTGCGGACGAAGGTTTGCTTGGTCGGACCAAATCGCTGTACGTCAAGTCAGCAAAGCGGCTTCGAATGATCAACCTGACTGATACCGGTTTCCTTTCTGCACTAATAAGACGGGAAAATGGTCAGGAATCGCTACACCTTATCGACGGTCCGAGTTGCCGAATCTTCAAGCTCCATTTGCACACGTCTGATTGCACACAATTTATGTCGCAGCCTGATAATTGGTCGTCACATATCGTAGATCTATTGTGTGACCTGACTGTGGTGACTGCATACGTACATGTTGAACTGTACTCCAGATATCGGCGACGCCGCCTACTTCCTGCGCCCATTCTTTTGAGCGATACGTGTGTGACCAAATACCCATTGCTCCGAACCATACCTATGCCTACCGTCACTGCTATGTACTCTCTTGTTTTCTCGCATTCAATTGCACCTGCGGCGGGGTAATAGAGAAGTATGCATGTAGCTACAACAGCTGCACACACACAACGTCTCTACATCCGAGATGACAACTTACAGCATCAAAACCCCGTCCGTGTTCTTCGACGTGAGGCTTTGTCACGAGGCCCATCACCAAACCTAGACGTGGGCTTTTCTAGCGCTATACATATCTGCGATGAGCAAGCATCCATGGAAAGTTACTCGTCAACTCGAGTGTGTGTCTGTTGATCAATTATGTATGATGGCTTGTATCGTCGAGATTTCAGTCCCCTGAACAGGCCAAGTCTGATACAACATAGGATGTTGTCATGAGTCATGACGCTGCATGATCCGCTGGAGAAGTCGTGAAGGCTTCGGGTCACAATGCCGGGGTGGCCGATTCGCGCGGGTTTATGTGTGCTATCAGGTGTCACCAGTAGTAATAGCGGCGCGCAAAGAAGCTCTACGGATTACAAGATCTCACCAGCAACGACTATAGATAGGCCAACGTGAGAGAGACGGGGGAAAAAAGTCCCTGCAGGCTACAAGCGGCGCCTGTACGTCCTTTGGCTCGATGTAGCAGAGTGTAGCTGTTTCGAGCGAAGGGCCAATAACACCCGGACTCAATGAGGGGTGTGGTCGGAGGTGTTGCGAAGAACTGTTGCGAGAAAGAGTCAGCACTCAGGACTCAGGAGGGGCTTTTCACAAATCTTACACTCAGATCGATACTTTTGTCTCTTTGTCACTATGGTTCATGACTCGGAGGCACCGTCTTGGCAAGGCGCACCTCCCTATTCCTCGGCATCTTTTGTTCTCTATACATGTGACGATTGAGCATCGCCGTGCTTCCATTAGCGGCATGCGCACTTTCCACCAGGCTTTATTACAGAATTCGTGATACTGATTGCATTACCTCGCTCCTCGAATTCTGTCGTGAGTTTCGTGACTATCACCAACGCCACTTCTTGAATAGTGTGTGTGCCATCGATCTCGTCTTGATAAGGTTTCTGTTGCCGTTGACGCCTCCCATGTCACATTTATGTACTACCTTTGAATGAGTCCCCCTGGGGCCTGCATTGTCCAACCCTTCTTTTTATAAGGCAGAAGCAGTGCCTAGAGATATGCACACAACTCGGTACTTCTCCCGGCTCCGTACCTTGGAAATCTGGATAGGTACATATGCACCTCCTCCTATGTATCTGTATTCTGGTAGGTATGTATATAGGCAGTACCTGGTACGTCGCAGCGAGACAGGCCCCACAACAACAGCCAGAACTGGCCAATCTTGTGACGCTGCGCCTTTACTCCGTAATAACCTCACTTCCCCTCACACGACACGGTCACGCCTTGGCTTCTTCTGCGCGATCGCTGCATGAAAGCCTCGTGGAGAGACGACTTGTTGCTGCTGACGCCTTCTTATTATTACACGCTGTCGTCGTGTACAGTGCTGCTTTGCGCCTTGCGTCCTCCTGCAGTCCTCCACATTCGCTACCTACCTGCCATCATCACCTGGTGGTGTACACAAAACCAAACAGCTGTCGAGTCATCATCATCGTGATTGTTGCCCTCCGCACAATCTGCAGCCAACGAAGCCTACTGCGGCAAGTGATTTTGGCTCCATGACAAGAATGCAGGACGACGATCGCATCTGTGGCCAGCGCCTCGCATAGGCTCTTGAATCTTGATTTTTCTGTTGACGCTCACTCATCCCGATTCCCCTCCCTCAGAGAGGAGACCGATAAAACGACATCATACTTTTTTTCTCTTGTCATCATGAATCGCGTATGTCCGACGTTTCCTCACAACGGCCAGCTCAGAGACGAGGCTCAGTTTGGCTCACAAGCGCCGCCCTATCCTCTAGCTTCTCCAACACGCGAGGAATTCCGGATCAAAGAAGCCGTGCCCTGCCCGCCCTGTTCTAAGGACGATGAGTCGTCAGCATCCGTCACGTCGTTAGAAGCGGTGGCTGCTGATACCC
Source organism: Claviceps cyperi (assembly GCA_018360075.1). Classification (NCBI taxonomy): domain Eukaryota; kingdom Fungi; phylum Ascomycota; class Sordariomycetes; order Hypocreales; family Clavicipitaceae; genus Claviceps; species Claviceps cyperi. Next base: position 75,438 of record SRPQ01000010.1, read on the forward strand.
AACCCTTCAGCACCGATCATTTCGACGAGTGTGATATGGAGGTGGCGGTGGCAAAGGACCACAGCCTTCTTGGCTCCGGTGACAGCGACGACGATGCTTGCCATGGCCATACTAGCAAGTCTACTGGCCAGCACGTCAGCATTTCGGGCAGCCCTCCCTCTTCCGATGTACTCGAACCTTGTTTGGGAAACAAGCTACTGCTCGATGGCCTTCCCAATGAGGTTGTGCTGCATGTTCTTGGCTTTCTAGATATGAGTGATCTAGTAGCGACGTCCAGAGTAAGCTAGGCGCGATACTTGCCGTTTCTCCCCCCCTTGCGAGCCTGCATTCTCTGAGGGCCCACCTTGTCATTTGGTTTGGCTGTTGATTCTACTTTACATGTTGCTTGCTTGCTTGCTTGCTTGATTGATTGCTTGATTGCTTGCTTGGGTAGGGGCTGCTGCTAGTAGTAGCTACAGACTTGTTCATATGATTTGTTTACCTATGACTATCTGCTTACACCTGTGACAGACGAATCGGGCCCTCCGACAACTCTCTCTTTGTCCCATTCTACACCGCTATCGACTCCAACGTACTCGCCAGCTCCTTCCCCCGCTGCTCTGGTCCGCCTCTCGCCCGACTGTCGCTGATCTGAAGGCTCGACGCATTATCCTCACACATACCTCCTTTGTCTCCCGCCGACTTGCCCGAGCTCTGGTCTCGATTCATCTTTCAAGGCGTCTGGCTTCGCGGCCACCTGTCGAGGACCTGGTGACACGATGCGTTTTGCCAAGGGAGTGCGTCCCGGGCATGTGCTCGATCCACGTATCCCCAGGCTTGGTGGCGAAGCGTAAGACGATTGAGAGAGAAAATGTAAAGGACTGTTTGAGGCGCTGGATTGGCAGCAAGTGGAAGGGCGAGGTGCAGGAGCGAGAACAGGAATTGAGGCGTTGGCATGAGAGCCGGGGCATTGGCCGTGTGTGGAAGTTGACCAAGTTTTGGGAGCAGATTGGTCGTGGGCAAGCGACGCATTGCCCCTCGGGCTGAAATGAGGCGAAAGCGCCTTTCTCCGATGGACTGGGCCTGGAAAAAGGTATGCCATGCCATGTAAGCGGGCACACGTCTAAGGCAATCAAGTCGGCTTACGAACGTAAGAGCATCTGTCTGCGCGTGTGTTTGGGTGAGCGAATGTAGGGAGGGCTGCGCTTCTTTCCAGCCTTTCCGGCCTTTTGAGGTTGCCAATCATTGTGTTTGCTTCTCTCATGCAGGCCATGAAAGTTGTGTATATGCTGCGTTGTGGAGTCATTTTTAAACACATTGCTTTTTTTAACTGCTCTCTGTCTCCTCCTCTGTTTGGCTTTTCCCCTTCACTTCCCCCTCACACTGTCTGTATCTCTGGCTCTTTGTGCAACAGGCGATCATGCCGTTCATGGGTTAGGTAGTCTTTTATGTCTGGAACTGTTGCATTTCCTCCCTCTCTCTTTCACACATCCATGAATGTGAGCGTTTGTGTGTAAGCGCATATACATATGTGCCATTGGGCTTGTCAAGTCATATGTTTGTCATCAGCCTAGGCCATGGAAGCCGAGCATAAGCTGCTCCATGGGGGGTTCCATTTGTGTGAGCCGTGACCTTTCCCCCCTCCTTCTCTCCGTTTCTCTCTTACAAGTCTCTGTATTTAGATCCGCCCTAACTCTCTCCATCCTCTTCTCCCGCTCTACGTACGACAGACCACCATCTCGTTTGCACTGAGTAGCTCATTCGTACCAACCAGCCAGCTCAGGCTTGTTCCATCAAGCAATGTAGCGCCGTCTCAGACCTGTAGGCTGTATCCCATCCGTCCTTGATGCTTTTCACGAATCATTTTCATATCTGCCGTTGGCCCCGTCGTTCACAAGCCTTCAGTGGAACGGTAGCGCAGGGAACGATCTTCTCATGTGTCCATATATATATGCTCGCGGGTGTCGGTCCATCGAAGGGTAGGGTAGGGTACCGAATCGTGGCCAGTATCGTACAGCTCACGAGACTAGCTTCACAGAGATTAATGTACAATGACAAAGCTCATGCACGTATTTTGTACGCCTGTCATGCAAAACACAAGAAACGAGTTACAGCGCGCAGACGCCCGCCAAAATAAAATCCTCTATTTTGTCCCCCACTCCAAGAGAAGAAAGAGAACAAGCACGGAGTAGTCCAGCCCCCTCATCGCCGGAAACGAAACAGATCCCATTCATCATCCTCCTCCTCATACTCATCTTCATCTTCATCCTCGCCTTCGCCCTCCCCACGGTCCGGTAGATTCTCGTCCAGCATCTCCACCTCGCCACTCGCAGCTGCCGCCCCCAAATGCGATTTCTGCACCATGGATTCGTCATCATGCCTCGTACTCTGACTTCGCTGTGTCAAGAACGCAGCCCGCATCTTCTTGAGCTTCCCGACTCGCTCTTCCAGCCCCTTCATTTGTTCGAATTCCTCTTCCAACGCCCTCTTTGCTTCCTCTCTTTCGTACTCAATGTCCACGTCGACCTGCGCTCTGCTTTGCGCCTCAGCGGCATCTTGGGCTTCTTTGGCAGCGGCAGCCTCCTCATTGGTCATGGCCGGGGCGGATATGACGGCGTCTTCATCGTAGGGGACTTCTGTGGCGGCAATATCTGCCTCGAAGGCGGCCCATTCGGATTCATCGACGAGTGCGGCGGCGGCGGCGGCGGCGGCGGAAGAAGAAGCACTGGGACCAGGGGCAGCTAACGAAGAAGAAGAAGCAGAAGAAGCTTCTCTGAGTGTTGTACTTGTTGATGCTACCGCCGCTGCTGCTGACATTGGCGTGGAGGGTCCAGTCTGGGGCCGGGATTGGGAATGTAGATTGAAATACCCCCCCGCCGAGGACGTTCCAGAGCCGGCGCCCTCTCGGTGAGCCTGCGCGGGCGTGGCAGGCCTCGAAGGGATCTGGAGCTCAACGCCATGCGTAGGGGTGACGGACGCCTTGCGCGTCAAGCCAGACGGTGTCATGGTGCTCTCCTTGCTATGGTGGTTGCCCACACTGGGCATTGGTTCCGGCGTGAGGGTCTCGCGCTGCTTCCCGTCACCACTGCCGCCGTCCATGGGCATCTTCAACCCCGTCAGGGAAATGACGTCTGGTCTGCCTCGCTTCCTGCGCGCTTCATCATCCCCCATGTCGGCGTCTGTCGAGGAGGCCAATTTCCTCTTGTGGACCATTCTCGCATTGCTGCCCTCATCCAGGGGTGGTGGTGGGGGTCCCGAGGGAGCGGACTCGATACTGTTGCCGGGGTTGCCATGCTGCTGCTGCCCTTGTTGCCGATAGTGCTGGAGACGTTCCTGGTGAAGGTGAGGTTGGCTACTGAGATGCGCATCCCATAATGCTTCGGCTTTGAGCTGCTCTCGACACAGAGTGCATAGCAGCTTGCCGGCGTCGGAGTACGCGGCATGGGGGTGGTTGATCCGCCGAGCAGCTCGTTGCTGGCGCAACAGGGATCGCACATCTGACGACATGGTTGTGTGTTTTTTCTTCCTCTTCACCTCTGTATAGATAGACCTGGCTTTCACCGGCGGACGGCTAGTTCGGATTGCAAAAAAAAAAAAAAGACAAGAAAAGGGGAAATCTCGCGCTTGAACTGTGGTCTGGGCTTGGTTTGGGGCCTCTCTTGTTTCAGGGAGAAGAAGGAAACGGCCGGTCAGGAAAGAAGCACGGCCAAGTGGTATCACCGAAGGGAAGCGAAGGTGGAAAAGAAGAAAAGCCAAGAAGACAGAGCTGACGGAAAGGTCAGAAACGTAGACAGGGAGTGCGCCTTCCGGTCAGAAACGGTCAAGGGTAGGGAGAAAGAAGTTATTCGGACGAAACGTAGTACAATAAATGGGATGCGCCGCCTTTCATGCTCCGCTCTCCACAAGCTCCAACAGAGCCCAGAGCATCCTCTCATGAAGCTCCTCACAGCTTGGCGTGCTTTCCCCGGTGTTTACCCGGCGCACAATACACGCATCAACCAGGTTTACTTACATTAACATACAATATACTTCGGTATCTCCTCCAACAACACCACGCCAACGACAAAAGTAAACTCCAGTCTCCAGCTAACGCCATCGCTGTTTCGGGGGCCCAAACAAAACAGCAGGCTTCTCTAAGCATGCAACACGGCCTAACGGCGAGAAAGAAAGGCCATGGCCGAACAAGAAGCGCACTTGTCGCTCGCCTCGACATTTCCCAACCCTCCGCTGTTCTGGAAGGACTTTACGCCTGAGCGCGTGGCGCGCATTGAGGAACTGCGCGGCGCCTTTGCCGGTGCGGGTGGCTCTTCAGGAGCGTCATCGGTGGTGCGCATACCAGGCTTGCCCGAGGAACTGGTGAATCTGCAGCCTCCTCTGGAGCCGGCTGATGGGCGATGGCGGTTATACGGTGATCAATACATGGTGAGTCTTCTCTTCCTTGCCTACTTTCTTCTTCTTCTTCTTCTTCCTCTACTTCTACTTAGCTGTATCTTTCCTGTCACCTTTGTTTCCTCAATCTTCGCCTCGTCTTGCGTCTAACACCAATGTCCCATCCAGCTTGACGAAAACCTCCCCACCCTCGAAGATCAAGGCATCGCCAATCTCCCCAACCTAGCCCTCTCCGCCTCCAAAGACAACAAACACTACGACCGCGCGTTTGAACTGAAGAAACTTGCCAAGTCGCTGCTCCTCAACTTCCTCGAGCTCGTTGGCACACTCTCCCACTGTCCTGCCGATGCGGAGGCCAAGATCCAAGACCTGCGCACACTGCTCATCAACATGCATCATATTCTTAATGAGTACCGACCCCATCAGGCGAGGGAGTCGGCTATTGCCCTGATGCAGAGCCACCTGGATCAGACGCGGGCCGAGACGGTAGCGATTCGAACACAAGTCGACAAGGCGCGGCGCGTGCTGGAAGGTCTAGGGAGCCTGCAGGTGGGAGAGCCGGGTACGGCTTGTGGGCAGGAGAAGGAGTTCGGTTGGCAGAGGGCGCAGGAAGAGTTGGCAGTCAAAAAGTGGGAGAGGGAGCTTTGGGAGGGAGCGGATGCAGCCTTTGAGTGAGAGCTTGCGTCTGCTTAGTTCATGATTTGAGGGTTCGTGGGAAATACTGGATGAACTGAATTTCGGAAATGGCTGTTGATGCATCGGTTTTGCGTTAGCATGGCGTTTTAGGCAAGGACGGGACTACGGCGTATGGCAGTGATTTGGAATTCGCGATTCTGCCCCCTTAGAATAGACTAGGTACACAGACAGAGGGTTGAACAGTCTTGCCTTGGTGGATTTGATGCTCAATATATAACCAACTGCAAGAAAAAAACAAGACGAATCGTCGTGGAACAATGACCTTGTCCAGAACCAAACAACAACCCGGATCTCCATGATTACCTGCCCATTTTCCCCCGTAGACGTATCTCATATATGTAGCAGCAACACCCCACCGCCATCAAAGTAGCATCACGACAACTCCTCCAAAACAGCATCATCAGTGATCACACACCACCCTAGTTTCACAAAATGACACACGGAATCGGAAGGCAGCAGCACTCAGCGTCGCCGCACTGAATACACGGCATCTGCCCCTGCGGTTTGACTATATCCTTCGCAGTGAATAGCGCCGCGCTGCCAGGGCCGCTGCCCTTTCCGATGCAAAAAGATTGAGGAGGCGCCATTGCGAAGAGGGTGTGCGGGTGAGGCGTGCCTAAGATATGTAGTCAAGGCGTCGCGGTATGTGTGTGTGGAGGGGCTGGCGTAAGATGGAGGAAGATATGAGGTACTTGTTTTGAGTATGTTGATTTGAAAAAGAGGTTGAACTTGAGGATGAGCCACAAAGACAAAGATGGATGACGGTGATGATTTGATGTCACAACGTGATGATGAACTGTGGAGGTTGTGGCTGTGAGGTTCGAGATGTCGCGGCGGTTTCCTTGCTAGCGCTCTCCCTGGCCAACACAAGTTACACAACGTCATAACAAAATCGTGGTGCACAGGTTTTGGCCAACTTCTACTCCCACACCCCCTTGCATCCGAACGCCTCTAGGTCTGCCTGATACAAGATGTTCCATCGGGAATAAGCTTCCACAGGGAAGCCCATATTACCGATATGTACCTATGTAAGTGGTAACTTGTGACCATTTTCGTAGGGAATAATCCTTCAGCAGCGGTGACTATTCCCGCTGCGGGTACAATCTACTCCGTACATTGGGTACATCATACATGTGTACCAACCTCCTTGTACAGATTGTACCTGCCTTGTTTGTACATTGCACATACATTAGGTACATAGGTAGGTAACATAATCGGCGGGCGGCTAGCCTCGGATTGCAAAGCGCCAGTCACCAGGTAGGTACACCGTATGAACGTCATTCAAGATGAAATTGACATGAAGAATGACCCAGTAATTATAAACAATTGAGCCCAAGAACCCAAACCCAAACCCAAAAAACCTCTGACTAATTCGTTTATTCCCGCTAGAAAGCTACCAACTCAATCGAAGCCCCATATCCATCCCAGCAGCACTTTGCTCATCCCCTAGCTCGGCTTCGCCGCTGCGAGATTACTCTGCGCCCTCTTTTCAGCTCCTTCCTTCTCCAGGATCTGCCCCAGGTATTGTAGGTCGTCCCGCGCGCGGAGGTCCTTTTCATAGATGGTCCGAATTACTTCCCATTCGCGTCGTGACATTTGGTGTGCTTGTGGCAGGAGGAATTGTACCGTTGGGACGCTGATGAGCGGTCCGAGAATTTCCCTCGCCAACTCCTGTCCAGCCTGTTGGGCCTGGTATTTTTGTGCATCCGTCATTTGACTGGGGGGTGCCAGCGCTGGTGCGTGGTGAGGCGGTGTCAATGCCGTCTGATGCTGTGCTTGTGACGGTGGTCGTTGTTGCGGCAGTTGTTGCGGCGCCGGAGGACGCTGCATGTGAGGCGGTTGAGGAATGGGGACTGGCGTCGTCGACTGGCCTGTATATCCAGCATGGGTTCGTAGCGGAAACTGAGCCTGCGACGTCGATGGCGAGAAGCCTGGCCCAGATACGGAACGGTTTCTTGCGCCGCCGGGCCCGGGGGTTGGCGAGGCAGTGGCGCTCGGTGGTTGTGGTGTCGGTGCAGCCGCCTGTTCGTCGCTTGTTTGCTTGAGCTGATCTGGTTCATTACGATACACGAACACAGCCAGCAACATGGGCTCGGCCCTCGACTTGGGAATGTAGTTGTCCACGAGATTGAGCATGAACTCGGGGTGCCCATCCTCTCCTGCTGGTACAGGGACAAGATATGTATCCCGAACGTTGCCTGCCACCTTGTCTCCGACCACTCCATACCGATTCTTGCTTGTAAAGTAATCCACAAGGGCTTTGAAGTCTTGCTGAGAGTCCGCTGAAGTCGGCGTTATACTCACAACAATAATATCAGTCAAGCTGCTGTACCGTAAGCTGCAGAGGTACTCGATGGCGCTCTGCTGCGGAATGCGGCCGGCAACAGTCATCCGTTTGGGAATTAGGCTGGACCAAGGCCCAAACGAGGCAAAGTTGGCCCCCCCAATATGTTTGGCTGTGGCTTCAAAGTCGGCAATGGAGCTCATGGCGAGTGATCCTTTCCAAACCACACCCGGCTCCTGCGTCTCCTCACTTGGTGAATACGGAGGTGAATCAGGCTCGTCCTCCAGCATGCGATCTACGTCAGGGTCGAAGCCGGGTCCACTCGTCTTCACTACCGGCGCCGACGGTCGACGGTTTTGTGAAATTGTTGGCGACCTTACCTTGGAAAACACCTTGTTGATGTCAAAGTTGGGCTGACTTGGCGATGGCGCCGGCCCTTCGGACTGGGAGGGCGATCTACCTTTAGTGACATTCATCTGGGTATCGCCCCCGACTGTTGATTCGCGTTTCACACGCGATCGGCGCTGGAAATCAACATCGTCATCAGCATCACGTTTGCGAGGCCCTCCTGCCATAGGTATGGGCGCGTCGTTGACGATACTCTCGTCCTCCACAACCTCTTCACCCTTGTGCGTTCTTCGCACACGTGGTCCGGTCTCTTGCGTATACAGAATGGACTGTTTCTCAGCCCGGGCCCGCATTTCGGCTGTTTGCCTTTGCATCTCGGCTGAAGCCAGCTGTTCGGATGTCATGACAGCTAGAGCTGATGGCGTGTGCCCACCATGCAACAGGCCCTGCATCACCTCCAAATTGTTCTTGAGGTTGAAAGTCAGAGACTTTATCTGCTGACCATATTCCCTCTGTCCCTTGGTGCTGGGGTGAGTGTCATACACGGCCCGTTCGATTTGAAGCGCGTAGTTTTCTGACACTTCCTCCTCAGAGGTACCTTCTGGCAGATCAAAGTCTCCTTGCTTGACGATGGCTCCAAGTGCATATGCGATGGACTTTTTGAGGGCTTTGGCAGGTCCTGTTCGCCCCGCCGCAAGTTCCGCAATGGATGTGGCCAAGTCGTCAGGCTTGGCGTATTTCGCTGACTGAGAAGGATTGCCACGGTCTGATACACGGCGGGCCTTGAATGACTGTTCAGAGGAAATCTGTTAGCTAGTTCGCCAACGCTTCCAACGTTTCTAGTAGGCAAGCAAGCATGGATGAGAAAAGCCTCCAAGGGAAAACATTCACACATACCTTGGCGTCAGTCTCTTGAGACTCGTCTTGCAATTTGCGCTTTCCCTGTTTTGATACGGCTTCCTTCTTGTCCTTCTTGTCCTTCGCGTCAGGCGTGGACGTGGTCTTGGCCTTGGCTTTATTCTCCTTTTCCACTTCTTCCTTGGGATCAGCTGCCTTCTTAGCCCTTCCTCTTCGGCCTCCCTTCTTTTTCTTCCTCTCCGCCTCTTCTCCTTCGTGTGCCATTCGTCGTGTTTCCCACGGCTTCTCTCCTTTGGCAATGCCCTGTAGTAACTCTTTGTGATCGTCTGGTCTGCACCGCTCACACCAGTAGTTATCTGGAATTTCGTCCTCAAATGAGCTAACACCAACGCAGACGTTGTGCTGCCAGGCATAACATGTTTCGCAGGAAATCCAAGCTTCACCCGAATCCTCATCTTGTTCTGTTGCGCCGCATACACAGCGTATGACCTCTTCAGGCTCCTGAGCTTGCTCGTTTTCCTGCGCCTTTTTCGTCTTTTTTGTCTGTCTCCGCTTCGGTGCCACGGGAAGCTCGAGTTCGTCAAATGACTTCGTGTGTTGGCCCTTGGTTGCTCGGACTGAGCGCCGCGGTTCTGCTTCTCCTGCTTGTCATGTATCAGTCACAGGTTTCTAATGCACCCTGGAGCCAGTCGCCTTCCAAAGCAAAGCAAGCATTGGGACCTGGGTAAAGGACTTTGTTGAGCTTACCAGACATTGCGTCTCAGATGTATGAACAGCTATTCGTCTGTGATTTTTTTTCGTGAAGCCCGCAACAGCTAAGAGAAAAGAAAGAAACAGCTGTGAGGGGACCGCTGCACGGTTTGCTGCCTGGGACGTAATCGATGGCGTCTACTATTGCGGAACAGGGATCAAGACTGCTCAGCCCTAGGAAGGCATTTGGTATTTACGAGGTAGACAGGACTAGAGAGTCACGACTATAACGAGGCCAAACTTCCTTGCAAAATAAACTTCAACAGGCAGACCGCAAAAAAGCTCCCTCCTACTCCGTGCGCGCGATGGCTCAACTAAATGGGCCTATTTTCCAACAAGGCTTGGTCTCAGGGTTTATCTCAAGGTTCACGGGCAAAAAAAAAACGCGGTCGATCTCGAGTGCTGAAGACGTTGCGATGAAGGGTGCGTAGGCAGTGAAACGTTTGGGACGGTTGTTGAGACGCGTGCACTATGTGGGTGTGAGAGGAGTGGGGTTAAAAGGTAGTAAATGTTGCGCGTCCAAGGCTGCGACTCTTTGCGCAAAAGTGTCCAGAAGAAGCGCGATTGCGAGTTTGAGTCTTTTGAAAGTTGCGCCGAGATCGAGTCGGAGCGCAGAAAGTTCCCGAGATAACGATGGGATATGGAGTGTTGGAAGACTGATGTTGTAGGAGGAAGATCCGCGAGGTGAGCAACCTGCTCCAGCGGGTCTGCAAAGTGGTTGATCTGGGTTTTGTGCCCCTTTTGCGCAGCTGGGATTGGACAACTGGGGAAGGAACAATCCGGTTCACAAACCGGGAGGGGAAGAGGACGCAAGCGCTTTCTCATGAGTCAGCCGCAGTGTCTAGATATGTACATGTGCCTCTTTTGGCCTAAGTCATAGCCTGAGGTATCCATCGTTATGGAGCGAGGCTTGGAGGCTGGAGCTCACCTACGCGGAAAGCTCCAGGCACGAGCTATGCCGCGTAGTGAAGTGACGCCTTGTGCTGTACATACCTAAGTGCAGCATCTCTTCCCGCACCGCAATCCGACCACGACTGCACATATCCTCGCTCTTCTCAATTGCACTTTTTCGCACTCTTTTAGACTCCGAAAGCAGCAGCAGAAACATATCCAAAAACCTGTCTCCTTTTGTCTGCTCAAGTTCCGCCTGACCCAACGACAGGGTCAATACCTTCGCCATGTCTCGCCGCTACGATTCCAGAGTATGCTATCCCGGCTTGTCTGCCTCTAGGTCCTTGCTTGCATGAACTGACCTTTGAAACCAACAGACGACCATATTCTCACCCGAAGGCCGTCTTTACCAAGTAGAGTATGCTCTCGAAGCCATCTCACACGCAGGAACCGCCATTGGGATTCTCGCCAAAGATGGCATCGTCCTTGCCGCTGAGCGGAAGGTCACTTCAAAGCTGCTGGAGCAGGACACGTCGGCAGAAAAGCTTTACGTTTTGAACGAGTACGTTGCAGGATATCCTGATTCAAGACTGGCCCGGATTCCGAGAGGGAGATGATGAGGACCTTTCCTTCTAAACTTAACTGTTTGTCACTTTAGCAACATGATCTGTGCGGTCGCAGGAATGACTGCCGACGCCAACATTCTCATCAATTACGCTCGTCAGGCCGCCCAGCGATACCTCCGAACATACAACGAAGATATTCCCTGCGAACAGCTCGTCCGTCGCCTTTGCGATCTGAAACAAGGCTACACCCAACATGGTGGTCTCCGACCCTTCGGAGTATCATTCATCTACGCTGGCTGGGACCCTCGGAGACAGTTCCAGCTATACCTCAGTAATCCGTCCGGCAACTATGGCGGCTGGAAAGCTACCAGCGCGGGAGCCAACAATGCCAGTGCTCAAAGTCTGTTGAAGCAGGATTATAAGGAGGACTGTACCCTGACGGAGGCGTGTACCATGGCGGTCAAGGTATTGAGCAAGACTATGGATTCGACCAAGTTGAGCAGTGAGAAGAGTGAGTGCTAGTGTCTCTTTGAAGACGCATAGATTTGTTTCTTGTTGCTAACCAGCTTCTCATAGTTGAGTTTGCGACGGTGGGACAAACAGAAGAAGGCAAGATCTACCATCGGTTGTGGAGCGCAGATGAGATTACTGCACTGCTGAAAGAGAACGACTTGGCAAAGAGCGAGGAAGCTGAGGAGAAGTAGAAGGTTTCCAAATCCAAGTCTTGAGGCGCGGACGGATAGACATTGATGTGGTGGAAGTGGACTCCGTCAGGCTAGTTTGTGTAATAATGACCCAACGAATCGAATGACGTTGCAAAGTGCCCTCATCTGTTTGCTTTGTTGGTAGGCGACGTACATGTTTCTTTCAGGAGTGTCGTGTGGAACAGAAAAGAAATGTTCTTTCGCGAGTCTAAACTACACGTGCGTCTGTTTCGACTACGGCACTTCGTCTCGTCTGGTATTTTAATATTATACAAGAAGTTGAAACGACCTGATTTCCCTCCAAGTTCAGGGTATCATAAGCCCCCCAAAAGCTCAAGGCTGTCGTGGAACCTGTAACTCATATTCTTCGCCCCCAGAAACAGCGGCTTCTTCCTCATCACGAACACGCTGCCAAGCCGCAACCTGCGGATCCATTCCAGGATCCATTCCAGGCCGCGGATACGGCTCATGACACCTAGCGATCGACAGCCTAGGCCAGTGCCTCCTGTAACTCCAGTACGCAACACTCATGCCTAGCACTGACCCAACACACACATCATAAACGTCATGCCGATAGTCCTCGCAGCGCGAGATAGCCACGAGAGCGGCCCCAATCAGCGGCGATAGGCAGAGCAGGGCCCGTCCGAGATCTCTTCCCCCAGCTGGGTGATGGAGCACATGCAGCTGACCCGCCAAGTACAGACTCAAGTATCCCAGTCCTGCAAAGGCAAACGACGAATGGCCCGATGGAAAGGAGCGCCATCCATCTTGTAGTTTGAATGAGTTCTTGGCCTCGCAGACCTCCATGTTGACGAGGACGTTTGGCTTAGTGGTCTCTGCGGGATGGCATCGATCGAGGAGATCGGGGCGTGGCCTGCCGACGGTATTTTTCACAATATCCGTCAAAAAGGACGTGAGCACGAGGGATATGGCAAAGGGGAGGTAGGTGACTTCATGTTTGGCGAGCGGTGCCCTGGAGACGAGGTTGTGGAAGATAAGAATGGCCAGCGGTGTGACGAAGGCGTATAGAAATAGCCAAACTAGAGGAGAAGGCGAATAAGCGTGAGTCGAAGAAGCTGCATGGCTTAGGAGGGGTTGGTCCTAGAGCTTGTCATGTAGGAGGAAAAGGGAGCGCAGAAGAACGATGCAGTTCTGACACGCAATACGTACAGACGGAGACTCGTTCATGTAAAGCGTGCGGATAGGATATTCGCAAATCGTTGATGTAGAACATGCGATGGAAGGGGGTCACAAAGAGCGCCAGCTGTCATGTTCGTTCTCATTTCCAGCTGTCAGCCTATCGAGTTGCGCTTGTAGCCGATGATGAATGAAGACAATGCAATCGAGACAGGACCCAAGCAATCTTACCGCTGTCCATGCCCCTATGAGGATCAAGAGTCCAACGTATTCGGGCGCGTGTGTAGTCTGGGCACACGACGCAGTTAGCCATGTAAGCAGACATGGATGATGACGTGGATCGTTGGGTTGCTCAAGCTAGGCATCGTGTGGCTTTTTCTGAATGCCAAGCGCTCACCCGCCATGCTTGCCTGCAATACGACACCTGGCCGCTGGACGCGGCGCCTCGACGGGAGGTCATGCTGAGTGGGAGGTGACGATGTGGTGTCCAGGAACGGGACAAGTATCACGATTCACCACATTTTACAGTGGCAGGGATGTTGTGAACTTGTGATAGTTGGCCAGGTCCGACATCTGTACTCTGTCCATGATGCCGGGCCTTAGAGCTACGACGCCCAGAGATGAGCATATGTGTTCGCCGAGCTGCTCCGTTTCTCTGAGTCTCTCAAACGGCAAGACACCAAACACGATATCGCCCTATTCTCTCAAGTATTTTACTTCATCGAGAGCAGTTATACGCAAGTTGCGCATCCCTATCCTTGGCCATTGCCGCGAGCCCCACTTATCTTGGCCCAAGTCGACCAATTTCCTTCACGATGTGATCACAACCAGAGAAAGACCCAGGGAACTCCAGTTTCCAGCCAAACACACCAAGATTCTATCTCCAATCATCGTCAATGGCAAGCGTATAGCTATCGCCAGTCCGAAGCCATGCTCCGATCGACATATCAACCTTCCGCCGCCGCTGCGGCCGCAACAGCGCCATTACTCCCCGGCTGGAGCGAACACACAGCGCCCACGGGTCATAAATACTACTACCACGCCGAGACCAAACAATCTACCTACCATCGACCAGCCGTAGCACCAACAGTAGCCATCGGACCCGAGCCGGCACCGGAGCCATATGCCCACCTGCCCTCACTCGCGGATCCGCGCGTGGCAAACGCCTATCTCGCGCAGCTCAACGCACAGAACCGACCGCAGGGCCGAGGCGGCCACAGCGGACGAGGACGGGGAGGTGGCCAAGATGGCCGGCCGAGGGGACCTCAGCCTCGTGACAAGCCAAGACGGGTGGATAAAATCCCCAACTGCGAACCGTGGATGCTGGTGTATACCAAGTACTCCCGGCGGTTCGCCTACAATCCAGTCAAGAAAGCCAGTTACTGGCGGATTCCCGAGAAGCTCACCCAGGGGATTCTGGAGCTTGATAAGTCGCGCATACGTGCAAAGGCGTCGGGCGATGCAGATGGTGCACACAAGGAAGCACAAGGCCAACTTCTTGGGCCATGCGAGCGGGATGCCTCCACGGACGCCCAGGCGCAACACGACGACTACGACAGTGACGAATACGAAGAAGTAGAAGTAGAAGTAGATGAGAACGGCGTAGAAGTCGAGTCCAATCCCGACAGCCAGCATGCGTCGAAGCGAAGACGAACCGGAGACGGGCCCGAGACAAGCCACCACGAACCAAACCCAGACGTCTCAGGACAACAGCCTGAGACCGAGTACCAGGACGGATCCCAATACGACAACCCCAACACTGATCCCCTCGAGTTTACTGAAGCAGACATCGCCGCCCAACTCCAAGCCATGGGCGACGACTACGGCCTCGAACCAGGCGACTACGACGACGGCCACATGGACGAATGGCCCGAAGGCGCCGAAGGCCTCTCCTTCTCACACGAAGACGCCCAACACCTCTTCCGCGACCTCCTCAACGACCTCCACATCAACCCCTACAGCCCCTGGGAAAAACTCCTCGAAGACGGCAACATCATAAACGATCCTCGCTACACAGCCCTCTCCACCACCCGCGCCCGCAAACAATGCTGGGACGACTGGACCCGCGACAAAATCGCACACCTCCGCTCCTTCCGCGCCCAACAAATCCTCCAAGATCCCCGCATAGCGTACCTAGCCCTCCTACAAGAAAAGGCTACCCCGAAACTGTACTGGCCTGAATTCAAGAGGAAATATAAAAAGGAAGACCCGATGCGTGATGTGAAACTCTCCGATAAGGATCGCGAAAAAGCCTACAGGGAACATGTCGCGCGGTTGAAAATGCCGACAGCGCAGCTGAAAGCGGACTTGATGGCTTTGTTGAAGGAGCAGTCTGGGCGGGATCTGCATAAGTTGTCTTCTGTGGAGAGTTTGCCGACGCGGGTGCTTACAGATATTCGTTATGTTTCTCTGGATGCGAAGACGCGGGATGCTCTTGTTGAGGCGTATATTCAGAGTTTGCCCGGGCCGCCACCGCCGCAGGAGGGAGGAGGGGGAGGAGGAGTAGTTGAGGGCGATCCAGAGACGAAGAAGGAGGTAGAAGCGAGGCAGAAGAGGGAGCGGGCGTTGGAGGCACGGAATCGTGCTGTGGAGGAGGAGAGGAGGAGGAGGGAACGTGACGTGGCGGCTAGTAAGGCGCGGTTGAGGGATGAGGAGAGGGAGTTGGAGGTTGCGATGAGGGTGGGTAAGAGGGGGTTGCAGAGTCAGCTGGTTTCAGGGTCTACGGATACGGGACGTGACGAATAGGTGCAGATGGACATGAGAACGGAGGCGGGTTGCTCCAAATTCGATTTCACATTTGAGTGGCTCGGAATGAAGAACCAGGTGTGGCGCCTGTATACCTCTGTCTCTCTCATCATATTTTGATGTCTACATCTTCTATGGTTGATGAGTGGCTTTTATATAATTCATACATAGTTATGTTGCAAAAAAAGTAGATTGGACATGGAGGACGTCATCATCTCTCCTCGGAGGGGACAAGGCCCAACAAACACTTGTGTCAGCGTCAGATTGGAACCTACCTGTCCCATTCTATTCGCGCGGCAAGGACAATTCGGATCCAAGGATGAGTGACGAATCAGAACTTGACAGCTCTCAATATGTACTGCTTTTTGGCCGTGAAAATAGTTGCCGGATATTAAATGTTCCGTCAAAAAAAAAAAAAAAAAGCCCTTGCTATCTGCTCACAAAGTTATTGTATATGGGCCAATCGTCACCCATCCATGTCACAAATTCATCATACAGGACTGAATCATTCCCGATTGGCCTAGGCGGCAATGGTCCTTCTTGGGCGCCGACGAGGTGAGTAACTCTGGAAGCAGCTGACGATAATGATGGCGGCACTTCCAAGAGCGGACACTGTTCTCTCGGGGCTAATAGCCGCTCCACCAATCCACGTAGCTCTCCGAGTGTGTCCGCACATGCCCGGCCATCAGTGTTACCTTTGGCACTGGCTTCAAGCATCTTCGAGATGCCATAATCGACATCGTTCATGGCAGAGATGGCGTCGTCCGATAGATTTTCGTGTTTGCATACCAGTGGGCGCAGGATAAGACAGACTGCAGCATGGAAGATGAAGTGCAGTCCGGCGTGAAGAGTCTTTCGGTCACCGTTCAGCGTAGACACGTGGCGTGCGAGGGCCATGTTTCGAACGGCGGCTGCGATGCAGAGTTTGAGGGGCTCATTCTGTGGCTTCACCTCTATGGGACTGTTCTGGGTCATGAAGAGACCTGCAACGGCTGGCTTCACCGCAGAAAGCAACAGAGGTCGAATTGCGAGGATGAGAAGCTGATTGTATCGCATGTGTAGATGACAGGCTGCGGGGTCGTTGCTCAGGCCATCGCTAAGTCGCACAGCCGGAGGTAGGGCCGACTGCCACTGTTCAAGCATGCGGATGGCTTTCTCGGGTTGTCTAGATTCAGGCTCCGTCTTCGACCCGTGGTATGTGTTGCTAACGACCTGTCCAGATAGGCGGGACAGCTCAACATGAGCCCGCAGACCAACCGCAGAGGGCATCATTCTAGTAGACATCGTCAGCGTGAATGGGGATGAACATGATGGAAAGAAAAGACATGTAACCTACGGATCATCAGCGGGCAGCGGCAGCCGAATGGCTTCGTCTGTCATAGTGGGAGGTCTTCCAGTAAGACAACTCAGCCATCGGTCAAGACAGTAGACTGACCAAAACACTCTTTTTCCACGCTCGTCCACCCAACCATGATGAGCACCAAGCATGATGCTGATATGCATGGCAGCAGTAACGTACATGTACGCAGCATCTAGCCGATTGGTCTCCACGAGATAGAAACTCATCAGGGCGAGCGAGGCCACATCACCAATGGTGCGGCGTTTGATTTCAAGCGGATTCCCCAGTAGCATGGCAGCTCGTGCATAGTAAGTTTCACTGAGAGACGGACTAGGCACACCCGAACCCGAGCTTGGCGGCGGTTGCGTCGTTGTGCTTTGGCATCCCACGGCCAACGCAGCGTGGTAAAATGCTAGATGCCGGTAAGCCCCCAAGTCGACATCTGGCAAGGGCGATACGGACGCGTGGATGGGAACTGTTTCCAAGTCTCCCCACCAATAGATGCCTCCACTGGCCCAATGGCCGCCTCCATCTTGGATAAAGTGTCGTAATTCGGACAAAATAATGCGGATGGTGTTCTCAGGTGGCAGCCACAACGGGTTCACGGCATGGCTGGGGGAAGGCTGGTCATCGACAGGGTAGTTCCCCAAGCTGGAAAGAAACCGGCTCTCGTCCACAGCTGCTGGGCTGTATTGAGGCGAAGTTGGCAGAGCAGCGCCCATTAACTCCTTCAGGTGGTCGAGAAAGGTGAGGCCAGCGCTTTCGCCCATATATCTCCCCATGCCCTCGGCATCTTGTAGCAAACGCCCGGGGCTCTGAATTCCGTCGTCACCAGTAGCTTCGATCTTCGCAGGGGTTGACCCTGAGGGCTGGCCATGGTGTGTGTGGTCAGTTGCGATGACGAGCTGGCTAGTGTTGCCAAAGGGTGAGGCTGGTTTTGATGATTCGGGGCTGGCGGCGTGATGCAGAAGCTCCCGCCGCCTCATTGGGTCTGATACAGCATCCTGCAGTGCTTTCTCGTACACCTCAACCCTTTTCCTCAAGTCGTCCAACTCCGTCCTGGGAACATGAACCTTTTCGACAATGGTTGGGTAGATGCAGTCGCGAGCGGTCGTGGCGCATTGGCTACAGGGGTGTTCGCCAGAACATTTTATTCGGCGCACATTGCAGCTGTTGCATCTAGAGATATGCAAGACAAATCGTGATTAGTAGATTGTACACACGATGAAGTGATTCTGCTTCCGAGCTATGCCAGACAGAGCCTTGTCCGACCTACTCGTGCCAAGAATACGGCGCCCGGCAGGGGACGCACGAGTATTGGAGCCCCCTGACATGGGATAGCGGCGCAAAGTATTGATGTTCAGCTTGGACTTACGCAGCTGCCACACGTTTGCGATGTTCTGGCGGTACCTTGTGGCGTCGAGGGTTGACGGGAAGTCTTCGAGACGGTCGGCGATGGCCATGGCCAAGCTGCATCTTTCTCCGATTTAGCGAGTTTGTTGGGGCGCGACGAGTCACGAGACTCACGACGCGGAGTGTGGGGCACCCTGACTTTTTGAGGGAACTAAAACATGAAACGTGAGAAACAATACCACCACGCTTCTCCTAAATTTCCCATTTACTTTCCGAGCTTATTGCAGTACCTGTGTAGGTATGTATGTGGAGGGAGACTCGGGTATGAGCACTGAGACTACCTTAGCCTCTCTAAAGGCGAGGACGAGGGGACGGATGTGCTTGAGTCTTGACTCTTGACTCTTAACTCTTGAGTCTTGACACTAGGAAGTCTAGACCGGACCTTCCAAGCAAGAGAGTCCGTGCGTTGCGGATGGAAAAGGAAGCTTAATAAAGGAGGAACATGAAATACCTAGAAGAAAGGCGTCTCGTACCTAGTTCACTGTAATTCGCGATGGATAGCCTACAAATCCACGACGGAAGGCAATGTAGACTCCGTGATTGGACGCCCACAGTGTCTTGTAATTGTTGGCTGAGGGGCTGTGGAGTTGAACTTTGAAGTGACGAAGCGTGCCTCTAGGAAGGTAGGTACCGTCGCACGTCGGCAGTCGTAGTCTCACGCGTGCTAGGGCTAAGATGGCTCAAAATAGACCAAAGAAGAGAGGTGTTGTCGGATAGTCGGTAATGTAGCGTTAGTGCCAAAGTATACGAGGAGAGCCGAGAAGAGCCGAGGTCATCACGTGAAGCCGAGGTCACACTGAAGAACCTTCTTGAGGCCGAAGAGCCCAACTTTTGTACTTAGAGGAGACAAGAAGAACGAAGGAACAAGAGAAGAACACAATCAACAATAATCAATACAACAAACACCTGTTATTCCCCCCAGAGATCCAACAGGTGTGGTGAGGAGTCGGGACTCGGGAGTCGGGACAGCTCGTAATAAGGCTGCCAGAGTAGAGATACGACGGGACTCGGGGGGCATCGGGATGCGGGGCCGTGTCCGGCAGTGGGCAGAGGGCAGTGGGCACGCGTCGCAAAGCGGAGTCTTCCCTCCATGATCGTCGCCTGCTCCCGACTGATGAAGCTGGATCAGAATCCAGGCTACCTCAATCGCGACGCAACGCAAGCCAATCGCAGAGACCGTTTCAAATCTTGATCTTGTTTTTACAATGCACGAGAAACCCTTGTTCTTTTCTTGTTTCCCTACCGCAGGCGCTTACTTCTTGCCCATCTTTTCTAAATAAGCATCTACATCAATCTCTCGTAACGTCTCCGCCTTATCCTTGACCTGCTGCTCCATATCCAGCTGGTAGTCCTTCATCTTCTGCAGCAACTCGGGCATGAAGGCGCCCAGGAATCGAATAGCCAGTAAAGCAGCGTTGGTCGAGTTGTTGATCGCCACCGTGGCAGTGGGCACACCTCGCTACACAAGAGTTGGTCAGCAGTCGTCGATGCATGTTATGGATCATGCTCTTCAAACCCCTTCAACAAAAGAAAAAAAGAACACCCCCAGACAAAGAAAGAAACACGGAAGGTACGTACAGGCATTTGGACAATGCTCAGTAGCGAGTCATAGCCGTCCAAGTGTGTTGCTTTAACAGGCACACCAATCACAGGCAATGGAGTGTATGCTGCCAACATGCCGGGCAGGTGAGCAGCGCCTCCAGCAGCCGCAATGATGACCTTGAAACCGCGATCGGCTGCTTCTCTGGCCCTTTGCGCCATCTTGTCGGGCGTTCTATGCGCCGAGGTGATGTCCACTTCCCACGGGACGCCGAACTGATTGAGGATGTCGATACCAGCCTTGAGGACGGGAAGGTCAGAGTCGGACCCCATCGTGACCAGCACCAACGGGGTGCCTTGCGGTCGGTTTGTCTTGTTCGTAGCCGCGGCAGAGGGAGAGGCAGCTGGAACAGCAGCTGGCGGACGCAAAGACGCGCTCGGGCTCTGAAGGCGCTCTTGTCGGATGCTGTCCGTCATTTCCAGCAATGGCTCCGCAAACATTTCCAGCTCGGCAATAGATCCGAATCCTGTTACGGTGATGTGACCGATCTTGCGACTAGGTTTGGAGTCCTTGCCGTAGAGGTGGACATAGACCGCCGCCTTGTTTCCGTACATGGATTTGGCCTTTTCCACAAGGGCCAGGTGAGAGTCCGGGCTGGCACCCCCCAGAATGTTGATCATAATACTGGACGAGACATGAGCTTCTAGAATCTCTGGCAGAGGTTCGTCCAGGATGGCAGCAAGTTGTGCTTTAAATTGGGACCTTGGCGCGACGTTAGTAGCTATGAATAGGGGAGATAGAGCAGGGAATTGTACTCCAAGATGCCGACCTGTCAAACGTACATGTATGGGATGGACTCAATGGACGCATGGCCACTATTATGCGGCCGCGGTGCACACTCGTTGAAAATTACGTCCCTCTCTCTCGTCAAGAACATCTCAACGGCAAAGACACCCCTTCCCCAGAGGTGTTCAATCACAGACAAAGCCACCTTCTGCGCCTTCTCGCACACCTCCGCAGAGACACCGCGGGGCGGCATGAACACCTTGGAGCAGATGTTATCCTCATGCACCGTCTCCACGACCGGGTATGGAATCACACGCTTCAGCTGTCCGGCGTCGTCTTCCGTTCGGACAACCATCACCGCCAGCTCCAGCTCAAAGGGCACCCACTTCTCAGCATAACACGACAAGTGGCCGAATTCCCTATGCGCCTGCTCCAGATCCGCCCGACTCGATATTTTCAAGTTGCCGCGCCCGTCGTACGAGTCTGTCCGGGCCTTGAGCATCCAGGGATAACCGAATTCGGCCGACGCAGCCTCCATGGACTCGCGCATGGCGTCGCCCGACTCGATGGCCATTTGCGCAGCCACGGGAACACCCCGTCTGCTCAGGTACTCCTTTTGCTCATATTTGTTCTGCACCAGTCGGAGAGTCCTCCACGAGGGGTGAACGGCGACCTTTTTCCGCGATGTGGTGCCATCTGCGTGGCGGACCGGCACGCCGTGTGTGTCAATCTCCTCGAGCACCTCGGTGTCGATGTGCTCAATCTCCACGGTCAGGACGTCGCAGTGCGAGGCAAGTTCTCTTATCTTGGAAGCGTCCTTGAATGAGCCGATGACATGGTTTTTGTTACTATTGATTTGCTTGGCTGGGCACTTTTCTGCATCTAGGACAACGATTTGCGCGTTGAGAGGCGCGCCGGCCTCACAGAGCATGCGTCCCAGCTGCCCGCCTCCAAGGAGGCCGACGACCGGTGTCTTGGAGCTCATTCTCGGGCGGTGATTCTCGTCGTTGTCGTTCTCGTTGTCTTCGTTTGCTCTCGTTCGCCGTCGATCGTCTTCGCTGTCGTGGATATCGTTGTTGTATTAAAAGGGGTGGAGGTAATCTCTCGAAGCTAAGAGATTGCGCGGGAGTGAAACTGTAGTGTATTGCTACACGCCGACTTCAATAGTGATCGTATCCGTGATCTACAACAGATTGCTTGGGAGAGGAGAACAACTATCTAAGTACCAGAGAATTTTTCTCCCTATGTGTGCGTTGTGCGTGTGACACGTGTTACATGATACATGTCTGCACTGACCACCATATTCTCAATATGTTGGCTACATCTAGCGGAACTGGGGCCTTGTCTTCTAGCTTTTTAATTTTTTTCTGCCCAGGATGTACATACCCCGCATGTCCAGATATGTACCTTACTTAGACACCTCCTAGATGTACGGAGTATCTACTGGGTAAAGTTTTAGCCCAGTAAAAAGGAGCTTCCGTCGATAAAAGACCCCTGCGGTACCCACTTTTTGAAGATGCTGGAGAAGTGCTTGGCTTTTTACATGGGCGGACGATCTTTGCTGGATTGAGTATGTACGATGTTGGGTAGGTACCTAGGTAGGTAATAAAGGAAGCCTGAATGTATACGGAGTTGTCGAAATTTCGATACAGTTCACATGAACTCATTCCCCAGAGTTTTGTGGAACAAGGCGCTTGTGATGCGGGCTTGGCAAACCGGGTCATCGCGTCGCAAACCACCCGAGAAAGACGAAAACGCCAAATTGTATATTTATGTCTAGTTGTTCTTGAATATGCATGTGAAACGCATGATGAGATTGAACAGTGAGCCACATAGGTAGGTTGGCCACCACTGTTTCATAGGAAGAGCATACCACTCTTAGAGATCAACATCACCGCCACTTCGAGCATGCAGCGCCTTAAACTCCTGGAGCCAGTCCTTCACAATCTCAACCTCCTTGAGCTGAATATCCAAAATCTGCGGCGGTGGCAGGCCCGGCTCCTCATCGTCTTCGCTCAGTCCAAATTCGTCCCAGTGGTGCACACCCCAATCGATCAACTCAAACGGCTCCGAGACTGTCGATTCTCTACCGGGCAGGCCCATGGCGTGCGACCCAGCGGCCCGCCAAGGGTCTTGCTTGCCGTCAATGAGGGCCACGCGCGGGTAGCTAAAGTTGAAGCCGCCGTGCTTGTTGATGATGTTGACGTCGGGACGGGTGGTGATGTTGAAGGCCAATTTGCAGCCGTAGGAGCTGTACTCAAGGCCGAGAGCTCGTGAGATCATAGAGAGGCGATCCTTGGGTGTAGAGGCACCGTTGATAAAGTAGCCCCATCTAAGTTTCTCAAGAGGTTAGCGGCACAGAAGATACCTTTTTCATGAGAGCAAAGGTAGAGCAGCAGAGAATAAGAGTTCAGATGATGATAAAGTCGCACGGTGAATGGGGCATTGTGTTGACTTACTCGGTGCAAGTTTGGTAGAGCCAGCTTCGGCCCCCATCGTGACGCGGGTCATCTGTGGCCAAACGCGCCGACAGGCACTCGCGGCTGGCTTTCATGCATCCACTTTCTCCCAGCTGCCGCATGACCATGTTTCTGGAGAAGCCTATGAAATTGAGCATGCGGGATGTCAGCGGCTCCGCGGCATATCCAGCATCTTGCACAACAGTGCGCACCCGCTGTCGCAGGTGTGCCGTGCTCGCAAAAAGCGAGGCATCGGAAGAGACGACAGCGCAGAAGGTGCCAAGCCCTGTGTCATCCTTTGAGGGGATCCAGTTCGTGTCCTGCAGCGAGCCCTGGGCCTGCATGAGAAGAGAGGCGAACTCATCGTTCCATAGGCTGCGCAGCCCGAAGAGAGACTTAATCTCATCCTCACGCTTCTTATCTCCGCTAAGCAGCTGCTTGTCAATGACGTCGGTCAGCTTCTGAATGGTCGGTGAGCAGTCTCCAGGAGAAAAATGTCGGGCCGCTTCGGTGTATTGCCAAAAGTCATCGATGGCTGCCGTCACTCCGGACGATGAGATGGCGCCCCAGAAGACTTCGGGATAGAGCTTGCGGGCGATAGCGACGAGGCCCCCAGCGTAGGAGCCACCATAAAGAATGTGAGGGGTGCCAGGAGCCGTGAGGTTGTGCTGCTCCAGTCCCGGAATCTTGAGGTTCTTGGAAAAGTACGCCGTGTCGGCAAGAGCCTGGTCGGTAGTGAGGAACCGGTAGCTCTCTTTGTCCGTTTCGCTGGTGGGCCAGCTTTGCCCGTAGTAGCGGTGTTCCAGAACAATGCCAACACCGCCTGTAGCCTCTGCGAGAATTTTGGCAATGCCATATTCAAGATATGACAGACGGTCCTCGATTTCGGATTCCCCTGAGTGCAGGATGATGACCGGGCCACCCTGTTGATAATGGGAGGCGTCGACCAAGTAGCGCAGATTGAAGTATCCATCCAAGTGAGGCTCATACTTGGTCTCGTTGTGAAAGTGGTCGATGGGCACCGACAAGTTATATGTCTTGATCGTGGTATTCACGCTGATTCCAAGGCCTGGTGCGCTCTCCGGACGTGGGTTCGACGCAGCCAGCCATGGTCCTGCGGGCGTCAGAGCAGCGACTTGGGTCGCAGCCAGAGCCACAATGGCGATGGCGTTGCGTGCAGCCATCAATTTCGTTGTAGAGCAAGAGCTCTGGATTCAGCGTCGCGCTTTACTGGTGTTTCAATGGATGCCTCCACGGCTGCTTGTGTCTGCTGCCTCACGAGAAGAGAGCAGTTTGATCATGAGAGAAGGTTGTCGAAGTCACAGATGGCGGATACGACGGATCTTAAAGGCATGAAGGATGAGCGAATGGGTGAGCGGCACGTGTTGGTGAACGCCTGGTCTCATGCATCGCGAGCGTCGAGCACTGCAACGGCAGACGGCATCGAGGATTCGAGACAGTTGCTGGGGTTCTGGGGATCCACTCTGGCCATCTTAATTTCCACGACGGAAGAGACCAGACGACTTCGACGTGACGTGCTCGGTCGACTACCTGGTAGTTGAGTTGCCCTGGATTGACCCTGGATTGACACTGGATGATGATAATCGAGGTCATCCATCATGTGACTGACCCAACGGCATCAGCTACATACCTAGGTAGACGCCGAAAGTCATGCAGATAAGCATTCAGCCTTTTGCATGCTCTCGAGTCTTCGCACAGGCCGGTATCGATGAAATCGCTCGATGCCATCCATTGCCCTTTGAATTTGTCAAAAGTTGGAATGCGAAGGCCCGAGCAAAGCCCATTGACAGACACTGATTTCTAATGCCAGACCGCTTTACTCCGTAATTATGTGGTAATGCCAGATCGCGCGCCCATTGGTTCTTGATTTGAGCTAAATATGTGCATGATTTCGTTTCGGCTCAAAACTAATATGCTATCGGAGTAAGAGTCAAGGACTCAAGAGTCAAGACTCCAATTCCAGGCTTCAGTGTGGAGCAGGCTGCAGCATCCATCGTGCATCTACGGTTCGAAGGTTCCGGTGCATCCACATTCCATGCTCCGCCATGGACTCTACGGAGTGCATAGTTAGGTCCTCATTTCCTCATTTATGTACGGTGTACCTTGTCCATCTAGAACAGCTAGATCCTGTACATTTAGACCGAAGGGTCTCGGTCCTGACTCCGAAGTCGCGCTGTGACACTCTCCCCCAACAGGAGACCAGACAATTACTGCCCGCTACGGGCCATGATCTCATGACAGGGCTATCCCCGCAAGGGCGGCAAGGTCGGAGGTCCCAACTGTGTCGTAAAGGAACTAACAAAAAGGGTAGAATGCCACATCAATGATCATGGATCATCCAGAGCGTTGAAAGGAGAGACAGTAGAGAGAGGGCTGGTTCAGCCGGGTTGAATACAGTGAAGTGCTCGTTCATTTCTTTTGACAACTTTTGTGCATGTCGCCGTCGGTTGTGTGACGCTCTTACCTTTCTCGTGGGTTCCTTACATGGCGTTGATGTACAAATCCGTAGGGTCCGAGACAAGAAGTCCATTCGCAGGGTCAACAACCTGAACATAACAGCCCAGCAGCAGTGCAGCGCTCGTGACTCGTGAGCATTTGACAAAGTAAGGGTAGAGGGCAGCGAGTTCCAATCACATTTCAGTTACCATGTCATCATCAATAGACCTGCTTGATCAAAGCAGCTTAGGGATATCTTTTTTTTTGGTGACGGGGACTCAGAGATGTCGAGAATTAGCTTTTAGAACGTCACACATCGTATTACTTGTCCACTATCTGCCCAAGCCCATCGGGTTTTGCGCGCGATGAAGAAAGTTTTTGCCTTGGAGAAAAAAAAGGTGCATTAAGAATAGACCTGTATTATTTACTTTCTGGCGATATTTGAAAGTGATGCAGGGACAAAAGTATACCCCTATGATGCCCTATCACTCATTTCCTCTGGCATTCTTGCGCGCTCTTGATCCTCAACACTGGCCTCCCGTCCAGCTCTCAACAGCCATATCATCGATATGATGGGCGATGTGAGTAAGCCAAGCAATCCTCCTAGAGTTGTCTTGAAGATCTGCGGTACCCATATTCGGCGAAACTTGAAGTCGGTTTCTTCAAGTTCGCCTGACAAGATGAGTGGGACGAGAGAGATGGGCCAGAACGCCAGAAACACCATCGAGGCGAACGCAAGCGCTCTTGCGAGATGTCGAGCAATCCACTTTACTGAGTTCATGCGAACAGGCTCGAGAGCTTCCCCTGTTTCTGGAGATAAGAACATGAGCCAGCAAACTTCTTCGGCCAGCGGTTCGTCGTCGCCAAAGGCGATGGGCTGCGCTATACCATGGCGGAGGTCGTTTCGCACAAGGTGGAATTTCAGGAACCAAGTAATGACGCAGTGAACGACAATGGTCACGGCTGCGTCGCCCGCAAGAGATTTGGGTAACCTAAACAAGCACACAGTCGGTCCATCGTTGGCTACCACGTACATGACTGCACAAGATTAGCTCGAGCTTTCTGGAGCGAAAAGAAATCGAAATTTCACGCCTTTGTCCAAAGCGACTGTGTGATCCAGGTGTCGCCAAAAACGAGAAAGAAAGGTAAAAGGGAACTCTCATGCAGTCTCACCATACGATATAGCCATGTTCACGGCAGCCGATACAACCATGCCTGGGATAGCGTCGCGGCACAAAAGGTAGAGGAAGTGCCCAAAATTAAATTCCGCACTCGGCTTGACCGTGTTCTTTTCCCGCCCATCGGCTGTGGACTCGACGTCTTCGTTCGACGATTGCTTTTGGGTAAAGAAGCGCATGCTTCGAGTGGTATCTCTGGCAGAAATTTGCGGATGCCGTCACCCAGACGCGTCGTTAGTGCCCAGGCAAGCACTTGTTCTGTTGAAGCAAGCTTCGATTCCAGTGCCGTGAGGCGAGGATCCGACCTGATGGGCCGGTTTATCCAACGTCTGTTATTGGCGCGCCACACGATATTTATTTTCCTCTGGGTCGAGCAGACAGGATGGAAGAAAGAAGTGTTTTTTGCGGGTGGTGGAAGTATTCAGAACAAGACCGAGCAATAACAGAAAATAGATGGCTTCCGCGCGAATATCAATAAATCAAAGAGTGTTGAAGCTAGATGCAGCCCCTGAAGCATCCAACCGCCTGGAAGGTGTGAATTCTTGCATAGTCGAGTCGTTTATGTTGTTTTTCCTACTGTGCGACCAGCTGGCACCTGCCTCGACTGTTTTATCGACATGCACCTTCCAAGATCGTCGACCATTCCGAGTGGCCAAGAGGCACAGGGTGCTGCGACAATGTATCAGAAGCTTCGTTCCGTCTGAATCCATCCGCCCATGTTTGCCGTATTGAACCATGGCCACTTCCTGCGCCTGCCGCTCACGGTTTACCACATCACCAAAGCGGACTCGGTGCCAAGACCCGTGAATCTCCGTGGTGGCGCTGAGTGCGGCATTCTTTTTACTGTCTCGCCCGAGCGATTTGCGCATACTTTGGACCAGGACACATCGCTTTCAGGACATCCTGAGCGGTTGCTATGCATGTAAGACGAAAGAGAGTGCGTCACAGGGTAATGTAGTGGTCCTTCCTTCGGCGTCCGGATTAATTTAGAGGGTATGTAGCCAATCTACTCACGAGTCACAGGAGACTAGAAAGCGTAAGGTCAACAGAGTACAGATGAACCTCATGACAAGGCCGAAGTTAAAACATGAACTGTTTAAAAAACAAGAGGACTTTTCTTGCATGGTTTGGATCTCTACTAATTAACCTAAGTGCAATACTTAAGCCATTGTGAGTGAAATTCTATAAAAGCAACATGCCTTGGGCGAATGACTGCTCAATCAGACTGCTTCCGACTGTTCAACCCATATAATTACCCAAAAGCTTTAAGCTGGGCACACAGGCGACTCATTGGCTGCGGATTTATTTCTTGGTGTATCGCATCTGGATGGGTTTCGACTAGCATCATTGTCAGCGCTACGATTCTGTCCCAAGCAGGCAATGCCTCTGAAGGGAACCCCGTCAAGAGTGTTAGGCCTGATGTGAGCTCGGTCGCGGGTGTTGGCCCTGATGGGGGTTCTGCGCGACGTGGTGGACGTCTTGCACGACTTGGTCTGATAGATCACGAACGCACATGTAAAAATTAGCCTGATGCAGTAAGATAATACATTGATTATGTCTGGCACTCACTTGACCACACTAGAGGAACTCGCGAGCGAACAATATTTGTTATGGCGAGCCGTTGGTGGTGGACTCCGTGCATAAAGACTTCCACGTAAGCCGGGCAGCCCTATCTAGATCACGTTGCCCGTTTTTGAATCGGGTTGGCAAAACTCATCTGCAACCGCCACGGGCTTCGCGGACTTTTAAAAGTGGGGGCGGTTGCAGGGTGAACCCTGGCACTTGGTGGTTGTTTCACAAAAGAATGGGCGCAGCCGTCTGGCCACTCTGATGTGTTTTGTTTACCCCTATATACCCTGCGACAGTGGTGTCTCTTTGACCCCGCCCTACTGCTTAGCCAAAGGTTTTCCCCAGGTTCGTGCATTTTGATTTTTCTATTCAAGTTTTTCCAGGTTCATTTTTCCCTTTGCTGCCTTCGCGATTGTCCTGCTCGAAACACCGTAAGCATGGCGGAACAGCTCGAAAGAAACCTCAATAATGACACGGCGGATTTTCGCGCGCACCAAGCCGCCCTGAACCTTACCCAAACCAACCGCCCCAAGAAC